>JAZHYW010050946.1:0-123439 GCA_037355805.1 Ixodes ricinus
TACATGCATTGCTACCTATCAAAAAGCTTGAAAAAAAAAAAGAAGACGGTACTGATAGTCAAAACATTAGTTGCAACAAGCACCAATTCCTAGGTTTGCTAATAACAATGAACAAAAAACAGACATGTAGAGTGCATCAATTATATTGCAACAAAGCAAAAAAAAATGAGGATCAATGGGGTGGGTGGGGAACACAGTGATGTGATTGGTCTGAATAATTTTGGAGCATCTTTTGAAGCAGCTAAAAGAACTCTTGGAGAATAAGCTTACATTTCTTTTTCACTCCTACCGCTGCAAATATTTTACGTCAAGATTCATGTGTTGGCCTGTCCACCAAGAAGCATTGTCTACTTTGCTCTTCCCACCCCCGTGCAACTTTTTGGTTAGCCTCAGTTGCACGGCAGGTTTGATTCCCTCAAACACGGAACTGGCTGCTGCCTGTAAGAGGTACACATCGCGACACTGTTAGCGTGAACACGACATCGGCGCCTTTTCCCATTTTATTAGGAAAGAGTATTAGTGGGCACACAATTTTACCCCTTATATTAGAGCCCTAAATGAGCTCTTTCTATAACAATGATATCTTTGATGACAAACTTTCTGTTCTTAGAGAAAAACACAGAAAACTGGCGATCGCTTGTTCGCACTAACAGTGTCGCGCTCTGTACCAGGAACGACAATATGCTGAATGATGAAGCACAGTATGAACTGTTGTGAATGGTTATTTTAGGTATGTAGCCAAGGGTAAACTATAAATAGTGTATTCCGTGGAAATCATTTTAGAACAGAATGAGATTGAGCACCCAAGTTGATGTTTCATTCAAGTCTTAAAGGTTGTAATAAAGGTTAAAACTGCAATTAATAATTCTGATAAAAACTAAGCTTTTGTCGTTTGATTAACATCAATGACATTTTATATGCATGACTTCATGATAACAAAGAATCAGCATGTGAAAGATTAACGAGCCTCAGAAGCAATCTGGCCAACAACTCCTTAAAGGGATACTTCAACCGAAATTTGAAATATTCCCGTCGTGTTCAAAAATAGGTTGAATATGATCCATATTATCCGTAAATGACAATCGACGTTTGTATTTTGATCCTGTGGCTGTATTTTTCGTTATAAACGGCCCACTCTGGCAAGCGCTCGGAGAAGGCCCAGCTTAGAGCACGTGACATCCAACGCCAATCGTACGAGGTCGTCTCAAGACGAGCAAAGCTACGGCGAGGCTGACGTCGAGAGGATGGCCTAGTCGTTCCAGCCACCGGAGCTGCTGCTTTTGTACGAATTTTGAGTGACGGGTTAATCTTCTATAATCTTGTAGGGGGACACAGCGACTTCTGCGACACACAAAAGGGATTCTCGGGAAGAGGGGAGTTCCTCCTTCCCCCTTTTTCTTGTCGTGGCCGGAGGCGAGATGACCTCCGTCACTAGCTGTCAAGGTTCCTAGACGAGCATTACAAACGAGGCGTTAGCGACATCCACCAGGTGCTCTTGCTAATCGTTTAATTCATTTTAAAATTCCTTTTCGAGACTTTTTAACAAGATATTGGCATGTTCCATGTGATACTGCTCTTTTGAACACATATAGACCAAAAAATGAGCGCCGAAATTTCGTTGTAGTATACCTTTAAGGTTATTCCCAAGTTTCCATCCACTACTTTAACTAATCAAGTTTTTAATTTACTTCATTTACTGTGCCACTGCGCATATGGAACCTATGTAAAGGTAACAGTAACTAAGCCAGAGCGTTGACATAAAAAATAAGCTTATAAAAAAAGTCCATATAAATCTTCCCTCAACACATATGTATCACTACTAAATCTTGAATTTGAACAAAAAAATTGTCAGAATATTGCAGTCTATCATTTATACTAGCCAGTTTCATTCAGAATTTTTGACTGCAAGGCAGAGTTGCTACATCAGTACTTAACAAGTTCTTTTTTTTTTTTTAATATATTCTATGCTCGCGTGCGCAACGCCTTCGCTCTAGAGGCGAGCTTTCCCCGTAGCACACAGCTGCGCCCGTTCAAAGCAAGATACGGTAAATCATGACGCCTACGCCGCAGTTCTCGCTTCACCGCAGTGCATCTTTGCACGGTGAGAAGCGCACTCAACAAAGCTACCTAACTTACCAAACCACTGACACGAGCAATATTGTGAGACTTCCGAGTGCCGTCAGTGTTTGAGACAGAGATCATATCGAGCAGTACGTTATATAAAGTGGTAATCTAAAGTTTTGAAAATTCACACAAGCTTATTCTGTAGTGGGGCCTTAGCTACAGTCTAAGCTCATTACAACAGACCTGGTTACAACAGACATTTGGATATAACATACCGATTTGTGAAGTTCGGTTGGTTTTCCTCTCAACGTACCACTGACTCAACTTCATATCTGCATACAACATATACTCCTCTTACAACAGACCAAAATCTTGGTCAAAATCAAGGTCTGTATTAACGAGCTTAGACTGTACAACACTTTCAGTATTAATAAAGTGAAATTACGTTTTGGGCGCAATGTCGGGACAACTTCATCACATTTTGGCGCAATGTAGCAAGATGTAGCGGGGTAAGCACTTTGACACAATTTGGCGCAGCAATCACATCACTGGGAACATGAATTTTCCCACTAAACAATTACAAAAAGATAAAAAAAGTCAACCATCAAACAGGGGCAAAATGACAAGCATGAAAATTTAAGGTCGCTACGAAGTAGGGTGCCGGCCTACAGATCCCCCAGAGTGGCGGCTACGATTCCCGGCCAAGGTGCCGGCAATCTGAGGGAGGCTTATTGCGGAAATGGGGAGGGACGCGTAACCAAGATCTCGGTTGCACGTCGAAAGATTCCTGGGTAGTCGAAATTAATCCTCGGTCCTCCGCCGGAGCGTGCCAGGTGCCCTTCGTTGGTTTGGCACGTAAAACCCCAAATTATTACACTTTAAGATGTAATAATTTGGAGCATGACCAAACAACATGATCCAGAAAAGGAAAAAAAAGGTTGCATTAGTAATTTTGAAGGATGTTTCAAGAAGAATCAAAACCCCGTCCACATATCAGGGAGCCTCCGGTCTCTGCCCGTTCCAGTACCGGAGGGCGGCCGTAGGTGCAGGAAGCGCAGGAAGGCAGCCTCGACGTCCTCTCGCTGGGAGCCCAGGGCGGACCGATCCGGCGGCCCCTCGCCTCCCGCTCCAGCCCCATGTGCACATTGCCGCTGCCCGAAGCCCGCACCCCATCCAGCACCGTGGCCAGAAGGGCGTCCCTGCAATGGAAACATAGCACATTTTTAAAAAATACACTAACACCCCAGAAAATTTTTTTTTTTTTTTTCCAGATTTTAATATGGTGTGAGGAGACTACCCAATCAATATTTTGCTCCAGAGTCACGTATATTTTAATAAAGCAAAAAAACTCGACTGCTAGAAACGAAACATGAGCCCGCAAGCTCATGGCCGAGACACGTGGGCGATGTGTAACGAGGGGGCAGGAGATAGGTAGAGGGGAGAGAGATGCCGGAAATCACGTGGCTACACCCAACCGCGTTTTTTATTCCCGCTTCTTCGGCGTGTGAAGCGGACGACAAAGATGAAGTTTCAAGCATAGTTTGTCTGTCTGGCGATTGTTTTGCACTTATATCCTTTCCACTCGACATTCTGCGATTGAAGATTGATTGGCCGGTACTATGAATGACAGTTCCAAAGTAGCAACCCCACGTCCGCCACAATGTTCGTCCGTTGTGTGCCGCCGTTGCGCTGTCCAGCCTGTGGTACGTCGCCATATTGAGAACAACGTGCACGTGTACTTCCCGTAATCAGCGCAACATTTTTTTTTATTTTTATATTGGCGTATTTGCACTTTTTTGGAGGCCACAAAATTGGGGTTCGAGTTCTTGTTTTATTTTTTTAATATTGAACGAGAGCCTTATATGGCACACAACTTCGAATATATTTGGTACACAGTTTGAATGCCACGTGACCACGAAACTGAGAGTGAACACGACTGAAACAGACCAATTCTCGACCGGCCGTTTTCGGGAGGAAAGGAAGCGAATTTTGAGCCGCAAACTGTGTTCCAGGTAGTTGGGATCTTATAGGTTGTGTTCAAATAAAAACCTCGGCGAGCGTATTCGTGGGTGGGAAAGGCAGAGAGTACGATGCCTGGAACGAGTCTGTGACCGGTGCGCTTAGTGTCCCATCCCACCCGTACATCAAAAGCAGCCACAAAGTGGCACCAAACGACGTCACGGGAGTCAAGGTGTCGCATTGTCGGATTTCACAATGCTGGTGGCGCGATCTGCAGCGGAACGGATGCCTGCCACATTCACCACCGCTGCTCCTACTGCAACATCGCCAGGATCACGGCTGGCGACGACGCGACGCTTCTACTACGTCGTCAAGTGAAAATCGAGACGCCGCTTTTTAAGACGCAGTAATCGCACCGGTCGGATATGTGTTCCAGACACCGTAACAGGGGTGAAAGTCGTGCGGTTGAGCTCACTCGCGACGAAACCCGATCATCACATTCCAAGCGGCTGCCAGTTCCGGAGTAACGCCGACGAGTGTAGTTTCCTTCGAAACTTGCTCCTTTGATTGGGAAGACTGGCGACGCGTTGAAAAGTTGCTCCGATTGTTCTGGAACGCGCGAGTTGAAGAAAGCTCGCGACAAAGGGACGCTCGTTCGGAGCAGGCACTCACCTGTCGGTGGGAAGTGTAGTGCCGCACGTCGCCCTGCCCGTACTCCACAATGAACTGCTGCAGATGCTCTCGGCAACGCACGATGCGGCACACCTGAAACATGGTCGATCGGTTGGGTTTTAGAGGAGTAAAGACCAGCGAGGCCACAGAGCACCAAGAAAAGTAACTATGGCAAGAGAGAAACAAAAATAGAAACAGAAGAGACCTTCAAGAACACTAAGTAGGCATCACGCGAGAGAAAGGTAATTTAAGGAAGAAACAGAAACAGAGAAACAGAAACAAGAAACGGCAAAATTTGATTAAAAATTAGCAGTAAACCTGCGGCTGCGTCACCCACTACACAAACTCGAACAAAACAGGAGCGAGACTGCAGATTGAGGACACGGCAAACTCGCATTGCAGTGCAGTTTCCCGACCTCGAGAATGTTACCACGAATGATTTCACAGACATATTTCTCTATGTGTGTCAAGACACACAACAATATTTTTACAGCTGGCTCATGCTATCCTTAGTGGTTGCATTACACTTCTGGCAGCAGCCTGCATCACTGTGGGCCGTGGTGGCACGCACACAAATAAGAAACACTACTTGTGGCAGCAGGAAAATTATGCTGGCTGCATGTCTCCACTACTGCCAGCCAGGTGGCTGACAGCAGTGGAGCAGTTTCAGAATTCTCATTTGCTTGCAAAGTAAGTTACCAACAACTACTTCGTGGTCTCTAATTTCTGGAATCGCAACCCAATGAACTAGAGTAGAGACATTACTCTAGTTGTTGTGCACGATTTACCATATCTTGATGGCGATGTCCACAAATAGATAAAGCCTGCTACTATTGCCAATTAACGCTTCAAAAGTTGAGTGGACGTCAGATTTGCAGCGTGAAATTGGAAATGTATTTATCCAACCTGGGCTAACCCACAATACAGTAGTGATGAAAGCTGCAGCATGTTGCGTCGAAGTCGTGAAGACATCGGGTGTCGCGTTCACACACCGTTGAGGGTCCTGACAGCGAAGTCTCAGTTGGCTTCGTTCTCCCGAGCATGCATCTCGCAGTTTTCCCAGCAACGGATGGAGACACCCAAAATGCATTTATTCTGGGACTTGGCACTGACAGTGCTACAACGGCAATTTGTTATCGGCCATTTTTGTTTTCTACAGAGTGCATGCAGTCGGCATACGTGTACTACAGAAACCCCAGGTATAAAGCAGGTTGTTAAAGCTGCGGCGTGAGCCTGTGTCAACACCTCCGCTTCGCATGCAGCAGACCCAGGTTAGATTTTCTGCGGGCCGCAAGCGATCTTTCTCGAGGAATTCGACAACGTCGACAACGGACACCCGACGCCATACCTACGCCAGCTACTAGCGTCAACGGCGGACGTCAGTTCCAGTGGTGTCTGTGACGGCTATTGCTGTTGTTTTTATTCGAGAGGATAAAGCCTGAAAACTTGTCCCATGGTTCACCGGGACAATGTTTTGGGACTGCTTGGGGTCGGGAATAACCCCGGGGCAGAGTGGGAAGGGAGACTCACATCTGCCAGCGGCCGCAGGGTGACCACAGTGTAGCTCGGGGGTCCCGCTCCACCAGACAGCTCTCCGTCAAGCAGAGCAGAGCGCTTCACCGGCTCCTGCGAGGAAAGGAGACCTGTGACCCCCAAGCACTCGGGGCTTTCCGCCCTAGGGTGCTCCTCTCCTTCTAAGGCACTCACTGCTGGTGCCTCATCGAAGTGCGTCGAGACATCTCTCTGAAAGTGCTACTCTCCCAAGACTTCTAAGTGAGGAGACCATCTGAGAGGCCCATCTTTTAAACGCTCGGCTCAAAATGAATTAAATTATTTGCGTAGACCGCTAGTTACGATAGAGAAAGCAGCGAAAAGCTGGAGCTGTGTGCACCAGTTGCAAAGAAAATTACGGTAATTTTTATCAAGGATACGCCTACGTTGTTTAGTCAATCTAGAGTTAGGAAAATAATATGTCCAACACTTTTCTTTGCTTAATAGAAAGCAGAATGTCAAAAAAAAAAGTATGATCACATGAAACGTTTTTTACGGAAGTTGAGTTTGGCAGAGCGGTTGTGGCAGGTCTGGGTGCGCTATATGCTGCAGGTGCTGCGAAAAATCGGCGAGAAGAAAGTGACTAACTCGCACTAAAGGTGCCAGCGGAAGATACGCACTTCGAATCTATCGGAGGAATCTTCTATGGAGACTTAGTCCCCAATTCAAGCCCGAGCGTAAATGCAAAAACTCATTTGAGCAGTTCTTCCAAACGAAAACTGTTCAAAATTATTTCACAATTTTTAAACACAAGTTTTCTCAACGTCTGAGTGAATAAAAAAATCTTATGCAAGCTTGATCATGCTGACAAGGACCAGAGAGAGCACAGAACGTGTCCCACACAAACCTCTCTCCCTGTCGTTTGTGCTAGATTTTTAAATTTTCTTATCATCTATTCTTTTTATTTACTTTTTTATTTTCTGATATTACTTTATCTTTCTTTTTATTGTTTTCAACTTTTATTTTATTTTATTTACTTCTTTTCTTAAATATATTATTTTGTTTTTTTATTAAAATGTGCCGCTTTCATCGGCATATTTTCATGCAAATAAATTAATCTACTCTTACAGAGCAGCTGTGCTAAGTAAGCGGTTCAGTGGCAATAGTGTCCGACTGCCACCACACCGATCCAGATTCGACACTCGCTGGGGCGCAATCTTTCTATCTTTATATATGACCTTGACATAGTGTAACACTCCCAGCACGTTGTTCGTTTATGGCGCTCGTTCGTGACCATTCTCTCATACAAAATCGACTCACAAAACACATCCCACGTTAATTGCCTGTACTCCATTCGTCCCCAAGCTGACAGTGCGGTAAAGGCTACCTGCTTGTTGAACCAGTTGTACGTCTGTCTTTTGCCATGTGACCTTGCTCCCGCTCGTGCCCACGAGCGGGGCACTGAGATCGGGTGGGGGGGGGTGCAGGCGATCGACTGATCTGGCGAACACGTAGCTCCCCCCGCAATGTCGGCCTAGGGGTAAACAGAGTATAGGACGGAAGAGGGGGGTGGTAGCTGTTAAGGCGGGCACACCGAAAGAACACGGCATCGCACAGCCCCAGAATTGCGTGTCGAAGAGCTTCGGAGACCAACCTTGTGCCTCGGTGTGACCTTGTGCACCACGAATTCGCAGAGGGAGGTGAGTGCCTCATCCGTGCTGCAAGCAGAGCCCATCGTGAGTCACCCAGGACGCCATTAAGCCCCCCTCCCTTTTCTCCACCATCCACAAACCACCACATTTCGAGTACTAAAAAGCATGCAACGACTCCCAACGTCAGAAGCATGTTAAGAACTGAGGCGCTCGCCTGCTTTTAGGGAACCGAAAGCGTGTCCACCCTTGCCGGTTTGGAAAAAGTGGGTATAGCAGGAATAAAGGATGTTACTGCGCCCCCTTGTAACATGCTACCGTCGCACCACAACGGCGGCAGCAGATTTAGCGAAAGACTAACTTCACAGAATGGAAAAGTGTAGAACTTTCGGCAAAAACAACGATGGAAAATCTTGTTTTGTCACGATGCCCTTCCTGAGACCAGAAATAAGCCCACATTTGTGAAACTCCGACGCTTACACGCTGATTCCCGTCCAACTGACCGGAGCGGGAGTGATCTCGAAAAAGCAGAGGCCATGCTGGAAAGAAGCGTACGAGGTTTCCACCAACTTTAATGAGCTCAACTTTCGCTGGCCAAAAACCTCCCCATCATTTGCAAATCTCTCAGAGTTCAATAAACTTGCCAACAAACCAACATGTTTCATGTTCTTAGACCACCCAATGCCGTGGGCTGTACAGTCATGTCTCGTTAATATTTGAACCCCATTATCATGAACATTGCGCGTTATGCACAAACTTTTCGAGGACCAATCTATCCCCATACAATTATGCCTCGTTAATATAAAAATCTGCAGCCCGAGCTACGGACAGCTCTAGGCAGCTACAGGTTAAGAAAACTATTCGAGGGAAAGGAGGGCTGGGAGGAAAAAGCAGACAGATTGCTGGAGAGAAGGAAACCTCCTCCTCACTCCAGCGTTCCATCTTCTTCCTCCTCCTCAGCCTTCCTTTCCCTCGAAAACTTTTCTTAACTCTGTAACTGACTTTAGTTCAGGAATGAACTATGGAGACAAACATTTTTAAGACTGTCCACAAGCACAAACAAAGAAAATGCGATTTGTCAAGACTTCGGTTCACAGAATACAGCCCGAGCTCCACTCTAACACTAGTCTTGTTACTTGCACTTCCCGAAAAAGAGATAGTCTGGGCAAGGAAACAATGGTTATATTTTTCTGGGTCTTTCTGGCCAAAAGGGTCACTTGCCCCTCTCTCCCTACATGTGTCAAGGCCACGGATGACGAACCTGAAGAACATTCATAGATCATAAATAACCTCCCCCCCCCAAAAAAAAAAGAAAAATTTACGTTAGTGTTTATACAGCGTACGGTCGGTTTGCTTTTGACGTGCAGCGACACTGGTTTACACTGTAGATGAGAACTTTAGCCAGTGCAGTACCACTGCTACCCGGGGTCTTTAATGTGCATCACGCAGTAGTGAAACCCGACCACACGCTGGTACTATGCTCATCCGATCTAAACAAGCAGGGGTGGGGATTGAACCTAGGATCTCTGGGTCCCGCAGCGCGAGTGTTCACTCCCCTTGCTTCGACCTGCTGTGCGCCAACGCGCTCGGCCACCGAGCGTGTGTGCGAAAGCGCGGGGCACTTCCCTTGTCACTTAGATGGAACTGAGACTATGTCAGGCATGAAGAGGAAGCAGCCAGGGATCTCAACCTCGACTCATTATTACGGACGACACGCATTACGGACCGTTCTTGCAGAGAACGGAGGTGTCCGTATCGACGAGACGCTACGGCACCCCGAGCGTGCCGCAGCGGGGACCCGGCCGGCGTGCGCCAATTGCCGACGGCAGACGAGGACCAACCTGAAGCGCCCCAGGCGCACTTGGAGCGCGGACGCCAGGCTGATGGGTTCCCTGAAGGCCACGGAGACCCCCACGTGCTGACTGGCACAGTTCACCGCCTGCTTCATCAGCTCCTCCCGCTTCTCCACCACAAACACGTGCTGCAGTCCACACACACCACATCGACTCTGCGAACCCCCGGCCACCGGATCGCGGGGGGGGCGAAAGTCTCCGCAAGGATATCCGCCAGTACGCTGCCTGGAACGCGTCCTTGACCGGTGCGCTTACGGCGTCCTCGTTCGTGATCCCTCAATTTCAGTCCGACGACTTTGTAGAAGTGTCGTGCTGCTGCCTGCCCCAAAGCTGGCAGTGGCACTGCGGCGGAGCAAGACGCAGCAGAAGCACCTTTTTTGCTGTAGGTCCATTTCTGGCTCGACATTTCACGGAAGTTTCGGCAACCAGGTGTTGGGACGCCACCGGAATCTCAGAATTCGACCGCGCGACACACCGCCCCCTGGGACGTAATTTGTTGCCACTTCGAGACCTCTTTTAATGCGTGAACAATGCTGGACAATGAACGCACCGGTCAAAAATAGGCTCCAGGAAGCGTACCGCTAGTGCTCTGTTCCAGTACGGCAGTGGGTTCAAGACCAGACATACCCTCGCCTCCAGGCATGACCCCTTAAACTAGGTTCTTAGGGACCCAGCATTTTCACTTGTGTTCCCGGAATTTCCCAAATGCGGCGATCCACTTACGCGGTCAATGATTTGCAATCTTTTGTATAGGTACATAATCAACATTATTTCACTATGCAAAAGGAAGCTGTTAGTCTCTTTTCAAGGTGCATATTGGTAGACCAGATCAGAATGTACAACTTATGTGTAACAGGTGCATTTTACTCGCCAAGCGTGTTTCGGTCGAATATGACCGTGTGTGCTTACTTTCGTGTTCTCCAGTCGTTGAAGCTGAAATGTATAACCAAAAAATAATCATGCTGTCTTAAAAAAAAATTTTTTTACAGCCTCCAGCTTTTTTATAGTCATAATAATAATAATCTTTATTAGCACAAAGAGCGAGCTGTGTCCTGGGGGGCGTGCGAGGCGAAACAGATAGGCGAAAGCCCGTACGAGGGAGCGTCCACATTGTCATCATATGACAATGTGGACAACTGCGGCGTTCATTTTGGCAAAATAAAAAAGGTTACCTGTAAGCCACTTTTATTTCATTACACCATTTTCCTATCGTAACATAAACACTATGCAATGGCCCAATATCAGGGTGGAAAGAAATCATAATTTTCTTAAAGGGCAACTTCGGTCAAAAACAAAACCAAAATGATTGGTATTGCTTTAATGGCACAAAACAGGCTTACAGCCGAAATATCACGTCAAGGTAAAGCCACGTACTCCACTAAAACTGACTTTAAAGATAAGACCAGCTGTTCTTCATTTAGCGGGCGGCAAGCGGGTTAGCTTTTAGTCAATAAAACACTGGCGCAGCACCCTTGTGACGTCACGTCGCGGTGGAGCTACGATTGATTGGTTGTACCACGTACCGCGGCACCCTTGTGACGTCACGACACAGCCTACATCTGATGATCAGTCTTGCCATCCCTCTAGCAGATAGTTTCGGTTTTACCGTAGACGCCCGAAACCAAACTTGAAGCCTTAATATTTATAAAACTACATGCAATATCGAAAAGAAAAAATTATACTTTGTAATTCAGGGTCACTGCTTTCGCTGAAAACAGTCGTAATCCCAAATTAAAAAGTAATAACCAGAGTTGCCCTTCAAGATAAAAAAAATCATTTGATTTAAATAAGATTATCTCGATTTAAATCACCGTAGCTAGAAAATAGCAACTATTTATCACAACGCGCATTTTTTAACAGCAGATTGGTTGATCAATCCACCTATCACTGATAACGATGTGGAAGAAAGGATTACTGTAGATTTAAAGTACAGTTTAATTAAAAGGAAGCGGAAACACTTCTTGAAAAAAACGAGTTAGAGGTGAATTCTGGTGTATTTTTATCACGTAAATCTGAATTTGTTTTCCCCGAAGATGTAGCTAAACACGACAAAACACGAAAAGCCTCCAACAAGTCGCGACGTCATACTAGGATCTTTGGCGCTCGTGACGTGACACCCAAGCGGTGTCGCCGTGTCAGCACGTGCAATTGTAAGCTTGCCAGGTATATTTTTCTGCGTTGACACCAGTCAAGAAGTCTATTTCTGACCTTTCTGAAAATAGCAAAAGTGCACGTACATGAATTTGACGGGCGCTGAAGACGCGCGAGAGCAGGGATTCCGAAAACTCCTAATATGACGTCACGTCCCGGGAAGAAGGGGTTTCAGCGGTACTTTAGAAAATTAATTTCTGCAGCGTCTGTGCACCAAATTGAAAAATGATCTCGATAGTATTCGTGATCCTGGAGGACAAACGAAGACGATTTCGGAGTTTTTCCTCAAATACATAGCCGCTCAGTTTCCCTTTAACAACTTTTCACTGATGTAAACCCTGCCATACTACATACAACAAAAACAGCTTGATAAAATTTAAGCAGCTAAAGAGCTTTGTTTGTATTTTTTTTTTACATTCAAATTTGCTTGCAATGCATTACATCTCTAGCTATCATTACTTTCTTTTGCATTTTGATTTGTTTGCAATAGGACGTTACCCAACTGACGAACGAAGGGTAAGGAAGAAAGCTCAATGCCAAGATTTGCACAGAAGAGCACTGCTTTTTTTTCTCAAATTTATACCAGGCTAAAGCCTGGTATAAATTAATTGTAAGCAGTTGTCACTGCAAAAAGGGAGCGCTTATATGTACTGAACATGTGGAACAATCAATTTTCTTGCATAATTTGCACTAATTGTATTAGCAGCCGATATCTGACTTGCTGGGTAGATGAGGGCGATTTCAATTATTTTTTTAAAAAAGGTCACTACCAGTTTGTGTGACATTACAGGTTGCATGTGCAGTTGTGTACACTGTTAATTTTGTCAATTTGTATAACTTATCGGTTGCACCTTTTGCCTGCTTTCATGTACAGTTGACGGGTGATTACTAGTAACGGAATAATAGCTGTGTCACCAGTCGCATTGTTTATATGCACTAGTCAAGTAGTTTCTTTTATTTAAATTTGTTAACATCATTTTCGGTTTTGAAGGTAATAAAGTATCTGCATATTTTCTTTTGTTATTTCTTAATGGTTGCTTTTTTTCTAATATTCATATTTGATTCATATTTGGAAATTTCAATATTCGCACACCCTGAATTATTTTATTTCAGTACAAAACAAATGCACATAAAAGTATCAAGTGAGAGGCAAACGGTAAATAAAAGCTACTTCCGGGATTTCTGCGGGATAGGTTTGATTTAAATCGCCATTGTAAAATAGTAAAACTGGTCCAATTCATAACACAATCTGAAATCGGGATATAAAGCACGATTTAAATCTTCTTCATTTTTATTCTCCACCCTGCCCACAATGCTGTTTGACAAATCTGTAAAACAAAAGACTTAGCTGGATAATCGCCTACAGGAAAAAAAAGCATGTTTCATATTTTTTTCTTTTCAACTCGGCAGACCTCTTAATTTCATACTTTCAAACAGTATATGCACCCGCTATGAGCAGAACCGTAGCAAATCGTAGCACGACAAAATAAGAACCCTATTCATGCGGTCCGTTCAAAGGTAAACATGCCCTTCAATACAACTTGTACACACCCCATGTCCAACACTCTGCGCCTATCTATAAAAAAAAAAAAAAGCATTTTTCATTTCTGTTTTTAAAGTCAGGTGAGCTCATAACTTCATAATCAATCTATGCAGC
Source organism: Ixodes ricinus (assembly GCA_037355805.1). Classification (NCBI taxonomy): domain Eukaryota; kingdom Metazoa; phylum Arthropoda; class Arachnida; order Ixodida; family Ixodidae; genus Ixodes; species Ixodes ricinus. Next base: position 13,497 of record JAZHYW010050946.1, read on the forward strand.
CCCATCCAAAAGCACACGTGTCATCGGATACACCCCGTACATGCCACGTGTCCGACACCCGCGTCCGACACCGCCCGTCCAATTCCCCCGTCCCTACACTGTGCGTCCGACACCCGATGTCCGACTCCCCCAACGTCTCACCAGGCGGTCGAAGGAACCCACGACGAGGGCGAGCCCGCCCGGCGTGTCTGAGAGTGCAGCCAGCGCCACCAGGTCCCGGTACGGGTAGAGGGCCACGGGGGACGGCGAGTGGGGCTCCAGCTGGGACAGCCCCTGGGGCCCCACCTCCAGCACCACGGGGATCTCCCGCTCGGACCAGTGGTGCTTGCGCCCCACGTAGCGCTGCAAGCAGGTCGCAGCCTGTTACCACCGTGCCTCCACTACGGTGCCTGCAACGCGTCTCCAACCGGTGCCTTTATTGCGTCCTAAAAGGTGCTCCCTCCATTTTTGCCCGGGGACGTCGTAGAAGTGCTGCGTTGTCGCTGGCCGCGATGCCGGCAGCATCGCGGCCAGTATTGCGGTGGATTTGGACACAATGAACGCCTGTTCTGCTGTAGCTTGACAGTTTACGGAAGCTTCACCAGCCAACAATGGCACATCCAAAATTATTTTTTTGGGGGGGGGGGGGGGGGTGGAAGGGAGGGGGGGTGCAGATGTCCAAATGGGGGTAAAATATTACAGAAGGATGCTCTTAAGCTTCACCTTCAAGAGTGGAATGCAATAGCTAAACATATGAACCCCCGCTCATTCCCAAGCTGTACAAGCGTGTCTGCGTGGCCTAGTCAGTTGCATGTCTGGCTCACAACCGAAGGGTCGTGGGTTTGAATCCCGCTTCCACCTAAAATCCTTCGGATTTTTTCTTTAAGGCAAATTAATTACTTTAAGTGTGAAATCATTTAATGTAATGCGACGACCCATAGTTCGCATTACATGTCACGTTTTAATCACTTTCATTCCACGCGTGACGTCACGTTTCATGTGAGCGTTGTTTGAAATTCCCGCGCAAGGTCATGTGGCCGTGACGTCATGACCCAATCGACCAAACAAGGTTTTCCCGTCACAACAACGCCATTGATGCCAACATTGGCTTTTCTATGACACGAGCTCCTTAACGCTATCGCATTAAATGCAGGTGTATATTATAGAGTCAAAATCCTTATAACATACACCTATAATATACCATAATCCACACAAAGGGGTGGTCAAAATGCAGGTGTATATTATAGAGTCGGCTGCGTTTCAAAAGCACTCCCCACCCACCACCACCACTACTACAACCCCCCCCCCACTCGTCTACGCTGCTGGCAGCTGAGAGTTGGGACGCCACGACGACGGCGACGCTCGCATTCTTCCGCGCTTTTTTCCAAGACTTCTACGCCCAACTGCCGCAGTCTGCGACGTCGGACGGTATCACACCCCAGATTTCGCGACGTCGTTCATTGGCACTTTGGGACCGCTTTTGACGCGTGGGCGGAAGAGGAGGCTAAACACACCGGCCAGAGAAGCATTCCAGCCCGCCCCCATCGACGCTTTGAAAAATATGAATAGCTATATCCTTCTTGAAGCGAATATTGAATAGGGTCATCCGCTTCACGCAGTCGGGCTATTTGAGGACGTAAGGTCAAGGTCGACGCATCGAGCCTATCTACCATCCTGAGCTATTCCACTTTCCCAGGGCACACAATCTATCGGTGAAAGAAGCACTACTCTAATACACCGGGTTCAACTGCACCGAAACATGGTGCTGGAAAGCAGGAAGGGGGGGGGCAAAAGATGCCACCAGCCAGCAGCAAATGCACAACAGCTGCACTGCAATCCTGCAGTCGCAAAGTGGTGCACTGCAGCCGCCTAGCCACGCTCTGCTGCCAGAGGGAGTATAATGGCAAAAAGCCAAATGCAACCCCATCTCCCTCGTCTCCGCAGTTCCATTGGCTTCCACTGTGCCCGAGCCAATGGCATCGTCAGACTTGGCATTATTTGTTCGCTTTATTGTACATGCAGCGTGACCACACCACGAGATGTGGACTACAAGATTACGTAAAGCCAAGAAAAACATCACACAGCTGTCAAGCTGCCACCTTGTTTATTAATCTGGAATGAGGAAACTAAATATGAAAAGGAGGTGGCGAGCTAAAAGCATATGTGGCGCCGTCTGGTGGCAGCGCATTCCAATAACAACACTATTTTGCCCACTCACCGTGCAGTCCTCGCGTGGCTCGGCAAACAGGTGCTTGAAGTTCTGCCAAAAGGGAACACCGGTCAAGAGATGCACTCGATCAAGGGACGCATCGAATCAAGCGACGCATAGAGTCAAGAGATACACTGTCGTACCGCCATGTGACCAACATAGCGGTGGGAAACAATTTCTATTGCAAATCAGAGCACAGTCAAAGGCCAAAAAACATGCAAATGCAAGCACACAGACCAAAAGTGCATTGTCAAAATGCCCGTCTGCATTCTAGTAGATTAGCCCCCAAAGGAAAACACTCAAAGGAAGGTGCTGAGACCCATGATGTTGCACTTCTGGCGGTTCTCGATTGAGGACATCGGCTCTAAGCCTCCGCTGCGCTCTGAAGGCATAACCTCTCCCTCCTCTGTCGTGCATGCTCTATTATTTCTTTTTGTTGCTCTCCCACACTAAACCATCGTCTTGACTGTCCCAAAGCAAGTGGCGCACTTCAAAACGTGTCGTCTCTTCTCTGCAGAGAGGGGCTTTAGGTGTCCGTGCAGACTTACCAGCGCCTGGGTGATGATGTCGGCCCGGTGCTCGGAGGAGAAGCGCATGGCCCCCTCGCCCTTGCGGCCCTTGCGGAAGGTGATGGAGAACTCGACGGGCCCCTTGCTGGGCAGGATGGAAAGCAGCTCCCCGTACGCCCACTGGTTGGTCACCTCCATGTTGTTCAGGTTGTACGTGCGGATGCCCAGGGTGCCCACCGAGAAGACCCGCTGGTAGCTGCACCGGGAGAGAAATTTGAGTTGGCACTCGCAGAGCAAACTACCTCTAGGCTGGCTCTCATGAAGCAAGCAGAGCACTATGCTGAATCTTACGGAGAGAGAGGAACGCTCTCACGAAACAAGCAAAGCCCTAAGCTGGATGGTTGATTATGATTAAAAGTTCATTGGTGCAGCAGCAACGAGGGCTGTAGTGCGTCAAACTAAGAGTAATTGGGACATGCTCTAACGAGAACTAGTCCAAGGTTACAAAGTCATAAATCATATAAATATTCAGTTTGTTTTAAAATGTCTAAAACACGGCTGAGCGGAAATAAAAGGTTTATTGCCAAGCAAAAACAAGGGGTGAAGTGGAAGGTGTTTGGTGATCTTCAAAAAGTTCCGGGAAACATGCTTGACAGTGAATGATGAGACGAATGATGCCATAAAATGTGCAAAATGGTCAAAAGCTCTCCCCAATGGTAACATAGCATAACATCTTCACCACGAAGCAGATACTGATGTGTCAATCGGGAGTGACCAATCCTTAGACGGCACAGAAGAACCTCCACGCGACGTTTCTTGTTATAAGAGCTCTGCCAAATGCCCAGAACGGTTTTGATAATGTGGAGTTTGTTGTTGCTTTAGGCATACCATTCCAGTTGCCATGTGTGAAAAATAGATTTCCACAAAAGTTGTTTGAGATCCTGGTAGGGTAAGCCATTGGATATTGTTGATGAGGCTCGAGCCGACACTGCCAATTTATCCACCTCTTCATTGGCCACGATCCCAACGTGGCTCAGCACCCAGCAAAACCTTACATCCCGACTGCGTTGGAGGGCCCTGTTGATTTGAACGTCTAGATGTTGTGCGAGAAGATTATTTGTATTCACCAGTAAGGCACTTTCTGAATCGACAAAGATAACAGCCTTCATTATACTCTTGTCGAGTATATGTTCAACAGCTAGTAAACTACCGTAGAGCTCTGCAGTGAATATGCTTGCCTTACAGTCAACTTGTTGGCTTTCCTGTATGAAGTAGAATAGAGAGCACATATTACAAAAGACAACAATTTCTCCTATCTGTATAAAACTTGAAGTGATCTGCATATTTCTGCTGCAGAGAGAGGAACTCCTGCTGGAGGATTTCTGGTGAAATGACCTTCTTACTGTATTTTGCGTGTGACCAGTCACAGAAAACCGGCAGAGCATCCCAGGAAGTAAGCCTATCGGTGTTCTTAAGGGGGACACTAGCCAGAAAAGAATTTCTGCAAAACAAGCTGATTTTGAAAAATGCTATATTTACATCTGCCAACATCTAGAGAGTATTCCCAGAAAGTTTCAATTGTTTACACTGCATAGTTATTTTCTTATAAATTATTTTCGGTTTGCCGATGCAAAAGAAAAGGTACAGGTTTGAGCACTTTAAATGCGTTTTTCTTTGTTCCTCTTTTTGGCCTAAAATTCATTGTTTTAGTATGAAACTATAGAGACTCAATTTTTGCGGCTTATAGTTGGGTCCGGACATTTCATCGAACGCCGTTTCATAGAATGCCGTTTCATTGAAGCCGTTTCATCAAACACCGTTTCATCAAACACCGTTTCATCAAACGTTTCACGACGGCGTTTTATAAAGCCGTTTCATTGAACGCCTTTTCATCGAACGCCATTACAATATTTTTGTAATTTATTTAAATTTTCATACACAACTTCATCGAATTCTTTCTGTGTTTGTTGTATCACAGGGTGCAGTGACAAAATAAGTTCCATCGTGAACATATCCTGCTTCGAGAAGAAAGCCTCTATGAAACAATGACCCATCTCTACGTCACATGAAAATTAAAAATGAGACAAAAACACAGAAAGCATGATGTGCTTTCTGGGAAGCGGGTAGTGTTTTATTGTCTGACAGCGTGTACGTGTAACCTTGAATTATGTGAGGATCCGGAAGGGTTCAGTCTTCTTGGGTGACAGAGTGCATCCAGGTCTTCACTATTGTTTGGTGCAAGATGGCCTTGCTAAGAAAGCGTCCTGAAGATCATTCATAGGCAAAAGGGTCGGTGATCAAGATTACAGTGAAGGGGAGGTGGTTCCAGTCCAGGCTTGTTTTGGGGACAAAGGACAAGAGAGAGAGAAGTGTGTGGTGAACAGTTGCTTATGTTACCAGAAACCATACTCTGTGGGCCGAAGTCACTAACGTAAAGGGCAACACAAACTGAAAGACAAACCGATGTCTTCTTTGTGATTTACCACACAGCATTCGGGATTCACAAGCTTCGTGTTCGTGGTGGGCTATAAAATGGTTCACCTGGTAAGGATTCACACTCTTGACTAGAGTCACTGCATGGGTTCCCAGAGTAACGAAACTCCGAAAGTTCGTCCTAGAACCCGGCGCGGCGCTGAAACCGGAACCATGGTGCCACCATCTTGGGTCCACGCGTCGATGGGGGTGTGAAGGCAATAGTGGCATGCATTGGAGCGTGTTGAAAGAGGTTCATTCCGCGATACGCAGAACAAACCAGCTGTAATCGGCACTCACGTCACGAAGCTTGCTTGTTGCAGTGGGATTGAAATCTTTTCGTTTTACTATGGCCAGCCAAGCCTTCTTCCTCCGTCGCGGTTGCGTTCTTTCCAAACGGGATTCGGAAGAGTCTCTTTCCATCCTCCGACCTGCTACTGCACCCCAAAGAGCAACAAGCAGGCATTGTGCCACTAAGTACACAACCTCCTTGTTTTTGACGTCGGTAACCACGTGAAAAAGACAGCGCGTAAACGCGCGTTCAATGAGCAGTTGTTTGCTGGACCCAAGATGGTGGCGATTCGAGCTCCTTGAAGCGCCGATGAAGGTGAGTCTAGCGGTGCTTGTGTCACGTGATTGCTACTGTCCAATGATGCTCACCAAGCAAAACGTGATTGGCTAGAGAGAGTATGTTGTCGGCAAAATGCAAAAAGAAAAGGAATGCGTTACTCTGGGAACCCATACAGTGACTCTACTCTTGATATGGAGATGTGGGAGACCACGTGTAGCAAGCCGAAGCTCTGTCTCGATGGCTACGCATACGTAGTTGACAAGAAAGTCGACTGCCGGGTTTACTGGAAATGTGAACAGTATGATGAATGTTGGGGTCGTGTCGTTAGTGCACGCGATGCATTTAAAGGAGAGCACGAGGTCGTCTCGTTGAAACCCCATGAGAGCCACCGTCCTGACTCTACCAGGGCTGATGTGCTCGAAGCAGTAACAAGCATCAAAGAAAAGGCGCTGCGAACCACCAGCGCACCGGTCCAAATTCTTCAGGTATGTTCTGTGTATTGCCGCTGGGTCACCCCTGCAAGCACCTAGACTGTGTAATAAAAAGCGTAAACAACTAAGAAGAAAAAAATGGGGCAGGACAGAGCACTTACTTACATCGGTCGTAAGTAAGCACTCTGTCCTGTCCCCTTCTTGTCTTCCTAGTCCTTTGCGATTTTAATGCACAGTCTTGATGTTCAACCAACTAGTTACTAGCCCATCAGATGATCTTGATGCACCGCCGCAAACTTTTAACGCCTAAACATTTTAAGAGCAAGAGAAAAAAAATGTGTGTCCCATTATATCCATTATACAAGTCTCGTTATACATACGTACTACGTGCGATATGTGAGGAATATCCTGCATAAATATAACAACAAGTTAGCTTGTGTATACCCCTTTCATCTTGTCTTTCCACAGCAAGTTAGTGGGGCAATGAATCCTGAGGCGCGCCAGTCACTTCCAGCTGCGGACGCTTTAGGAAAAAAGATACGTAGGAAGAGGGCGTCGCTGTTCCCCACAGAGCCACCCAACTGGTGATTGCTGACCCTTTTGACAAAATTGACGGGGAACGAGACTTCCTGCAGCTGGACGACACGGCTCCAGACGGAACGGCGCGTCAATAGTTTTTGCGACTGTGGAGAGCCTGGGCCACCTCTCACAGGTAAATATGTCGGTCATATATGACACGTGGAGACTGACTTCGGGTTGTGTGTACCCTCTGTCCATCCTAAATATTATTTTTTAATGCGAATAGCATTCTTTGGATACTTCACGCACTTTGTCGTCTATGTATCTATCTATCTATCTATCTATCTATCTATCTATCTGGCTATCTAACCTCTTACGCCGCGGGTCGATAAATAAATAAAAAGACCGGCGCCGGCTGGGAGCTCGAACCGTTGACCCTTTGATCAGCAGGCAGACAGCGCTAACCACAGAGCTATGAAGGCAGTCATTCAACGCACTCTAAACGGTTGTTTATATCTTTACCATAGGACGCGCTGTACAGCGCTGTCACAGCTACTCGGTGCGCGCGCGTCCATGCCACGAGGGCTCATTCCGCTCTCGTGAGGCTGAGCACGGCGCTACGCTCACCCTCTCGCCGCGCTAGGGAGAGGGTGATGTAGCGGCCGTAGCTCAGCCTCACGAAGAGCGGAATGAGCCCTCGTGCATGAGACGCCGCACCGGTAGCTGTGACAGCGCTGTAAACGCGTCCGTTGAGACGTAGCTGAGACGCCAGAAAGTCTGGTCGGTACCATTTTGAGTGTTTGTGCGTATGGCGCGTGCTTTGCTCGCCTTCTAAGTGACACAAACGCACGTGCTGGGCTGCGGAGATCGTGCGCAGGGCTGTGAAGGTGTCAACAAATTTAGAATCGCCTCAAGAGTGGGCCGGCGTATCTAGAGTGTGCCGGCCACCTGACGAACGCGCATAACTCCGCACCGTTTGATGCTATTCGCATTAACGTAGATAATCATTCCCAAGGATGGGTTCTGCTGATTTTATTCAAAAAAATTCTTTATAGCACAGAGCGCTGCTTGAGAGCAGATATGTGATAATTGCGAGGTAATTAAAAATGTTATTAAGATATTTAAGTAATTATTCAACATATCACGGCGATTACCTTTCATCTAAAATCCCCATAGCCCGATAAATTCATGGTAAAGACGGCACTCGTCTAACTTGCGCCCTCTTTTAAACAAAGTCTGGTCAAATTAATTCAAGCACTCTGTATATGCTAAGGTCAATAATAGCTACACATTGCATGTTTTATTTTTATTTGCATACTCTAATGTTGTGTTTATGATTCATCAAGCAGGCCCTTGTCGACATTGCCAGGCGTCATGGGCTCCGCTTGTCTCCGGGGTTTATTGTAACTGACTTTGAGTTGGCTGCGATTAACGCGTTGCGTCGCGTATTTCAAGCCAGCGTACTCCACGGTTGTTTGTTTCATTTGTCTCAAAATGTCTTCCGGAGTGTGCAGAAGACAGGGATTTAGACCCTGTACGTGAACGACGCCACGTTTGCGAGCTCAGTGCAGCAACTCTGCGCGCTATCCTTCCTGCCTTCTCATCGAATACGTCGGGTGCGTACGCATTACCATTTCATTAGCAGTTTCATATTTTTAGTCAAAATTCTAGAAAACGTAATAATTCGTTTTGCTTTTTTTTTTTTTATATCCAGGGGTATGAGGAGATTAAGCCCAGCTTTCCAGCACAGGCAGCTGCGCTCCTGAAATGGTTCGAGAAGAACTATGTGGTCGGGAAACCCCGGTCACTTCCCAATGGCCTGGTCGTGCGCGCGCCGCCCAAGTTTCCCCTGACCTATGGTCCGTACACCCGCTCATGAGCCAGGGCCAGCCGAGAGGACACAACTCTGTAGAGAGTTGGCACGCGCGTTTCCTGAAGGTGGTAGGACGTGCACACCCGGGGATCTGGAAATTCCTGGTCTGCATGGCCGCCGAACACAAGGCCACCGAGGACAAGCTGGAGAGAATGCTTCGGAGCCAAGAGCCGCCCCGCCAGAAAAAGACAACCAAAAAAGGAACGAAAGGATCGCCCTTCTGTGCCAAAATCGACGCAGCATGAGCGTACCAGATTTTCTCAGAGCGATTGCTCACCATCTCAAACACTAAAGAGTGTGCACTTGTAACATGGTAGCCTATAGTGTTGAGAAATAAAATGCATTCAATTCCAAAGCTGATCTCATTTTTTTTTTTTTGCACGCTGGAACATAATTGCAGGTGACCTGTCGGCAGACCTTTTGTGCAGCTTTTGTCTCTATAAAATTGGATAACTAAAAAAATAAAAATAAATAAAGCAGATAAGTTCAATTTGAGCATAAAGTTGATAATCAGAGTATCGTTATATTTTATTTCTCGTGCTCTCCTGGAAGAGTATCGTTATATTATAAGCGTGCTGTCCTGGCAGTTAAATGTTTTTCGTGAATAAACCAGCATAAGGGTGAAAACAAGCTGGTGTGAATTATACATTACTGCAAACCCCGAGACAGCAGGTAAAAAACGACACAGAACTTAAAAGTGTTTTAAGTGTCTGTCCTTTACCTGCAGTGTCCTGGTTTCAGTCATGTACATGAGTAAAGCTTTTCAATAAGTGGCATATCCAATTGTTTTTATTTCTAGTAATTTGACACCACCTTGAGAACAATTTCACAATTGACTACCTTAGTCTTAACAAATGCAAAGTAAAACATCTATAAAACACTATTATGCTTCAAACTCGGTACAGAGAAATTCAATGCAAATGCCCTCAGCGATTCGATGAAACGGCGTTCGAGTGAAACGGAGTTCGATGAAACGGCTTTTGATGAAACGGCGTTTGATGAAACGGTGTTTGATGAAACGGCGTTCGATGAAATGTCCGCTACCCGCTTATAGTATAGAGAAATTTTATGAAGCGGTTACTATGAATTTAGTTTTGCATTTTCATGTTCCTTTATGAAAAATTGTAATTTGCAAAACTTAATAAATGTCAAAAAATAAAATTCATCACTTTTGTTTCTATGAAAAATGCCTCTTTTCTGAAATTTCTTTTCATAGCAACTGGCAACAGGTATTCCAGTATGCATTCCACCAGAAAAATATGTGGTTATCAACACCATTTCTCAACGATAGATTCATTGAGCTTTAGTACTTCGTTCTGGGGGTATAGTACCTCATGAAATTGGTTCATAGGGCTGAAACTTTGCATGCCCTCCTTCTATATGGCTACCAACACCACCTGCAAATATCACATTGATTGAGTTAGCGGTTCAAGAGTTGGCATTCCCAGGAAGTGTCCCCCCTTAACCCTTTAAACGCCAAGGACGAGTCTGACCTGTCCAAGGAGTATGTCCCGCAAATGCCGAGGACGAGTGTCGCTCGTAAGCTTGGTTCAGTCTGCGTCGGTAGCGCCAGCGACAAGGCATGCTCGTTCAGTCTATTTTTATGTTAAAAATAGTTCTCTCGCTAGCCACCAGAAAGAGAAGCAAACCAAAACTTTGCTAATTTTGGAATCATTTTGCGAATTTATCGTGCTCCTCCGGCAACATGGGTTTTAAAAATGGCGTCTTTCTCGAACGGCGACATGCGTCGGTAGTCTCGGTAACGCGTTTGTTCAGTTGACGACGAGTTTTGTAGTTCGGATGATGATGACTTTGCACTAAATGATAGCGACAGAAGCGAGGAGTTCGCAGAAGAGTTTGAAAGCTCAAGTGACTCGGACCTTAGCGGCGATGAGGTCCTTGCTTCAGCGCGGGACTGGACAAAGGTGGACACGACAAATCTTCTATGAGCACCTCCCCACTTTCCCTTTATTGCCACGCTGGGTGCCTCCGTTGGTCTTGACGAAGACCCTAGACGCAGCAGGGTACTTGGAACTCTTGCTAAGCCCGGACGTAATGACTGGGATTGTCACGAAGACAAACAGGTGTGCCGATCAACATTTGCCCACTGCGCTGATCTCAAGGGGCTCCCGCGTGAAGGCATGGGAACCGGTGACGGAAACAGAGATGAAAGTCTTCTTCGCCCTGTTGCTCCTACAGAGAAAAGTATACAAGCCAGTTGTCGAGTGGTATTGGTCAAAGCACAGGGTGATGGAAACCCCAGCATTTGGAGAGGTGATGAGTAAGAGCAGATTTATTCTGCTCATGAAGTTTCTTCACCTCGCGAACAATGACGATGATGCTGGTGAGGTGGGGAAAGCTCGTCAGAAACTTCGCAAGATCTGGCCGGTGCTGTCACTCATGAAGGACTGCTTCAAAGCAAGCTACATGCCAGAAGAGGATATATCCATTGACGAGAGCTTCCTGCTCTACAAGGGACGACTCTCCTGGAAGCAGTTCCTTCTGCTAAAACGGTCTCGCTTTGGACGTGAAGTTTTAGGTGCTGTGTGAGGCAGCATCCGGCTACATATAAGACGTCATCATCTACACAGGCAAGGTGCACTGACGTCGACGATGAGGCAAGCGCCATGGGGACGAAAGTCGTCATGAGGCTAATGGAGCCACTGCTGGACCAGGGCTATTGCTTTACCGTAAATAATTTCTGCACGTCGCCGGAGTTGGTTGAGAAGCTTCTGAGCCGCAAGACTGACGTCTGCGGAACTGTGCGACCATTCCGCAATGTTATGCCACCTCTCAAAGATGCCAATCTCAAAAAGACAGATACTGTGGCATACCAGCGCGGGAAGTGCATGGCACTCCAGCAGAGGATAAGAACTTGTAACTTTGCCTTATATGGTCTAAGATTACCGTAGATCAACTTTGGTTTTCAGCTGTTAAGCTTTTATGCCCATGTCTTACATGCTTGAAATAAAGAACAAATTTTCTATCCAAGTGTGCAATAAAGAAAATTGCATTCTGGTTACATATTTTTTTTTTAAACTGGCTGGCACTTAGAGGGTTAAGCAAAGCAACCTCAGGGAGGGGGATATTTAGAGATTGCAAGTACTTTGCAAACAGTTAATGGTCTAACAATGCTCGGCTTGCTTTCAAAAGTTGCTAACTTCTGCAAGTATGAAGGGCACTGCAGGAGGAATGTGTTGGACTTGAAAATACTTTAAAAGCATAAAGAGACATTGAGGTACTGGCTCCATCTCTCGAGGAACATTTGATGCGTATCAGCATTCAAACTCCTTGCAGGAGATGCACGAAATGCACCTGTGACAAGTTGGAGTCCAAGGTGATCCATTGGATCCAGCATCCTAAGAGCAGATTAACTGTGCTGACCCGTATACCATTGCACCATAGTCAGGCGGGATCAGACTAAGGAGGTGTATAGTCATGGGAGACAGTGCCTATGAGATTTCCATGACATATGCAACAGCACCTTAAGGATGTTTGCTGGACGTCAAGCATTTTCGTTCCAACTCGTTCAGATGAGGCACAAAGGTAAGCTTCTTGTCAAAGATCCCAGGCAAAAATTTGTGCTCTTGCTGGACCAATATTTCAATGCTATTAAGATGCAAGGAAGGATCACGAGACAATCCCGGCATAACGAAAAAGAATGCAGAGTGTAGACTGATTTTTGTGAAGAGGTCTGCCAGGTTTCATCAAAATTTGCCAAAATTTTTGAGCGAAAATTATGTATCGCACAGAAACACGACAGGTACCGTGTTGGTCACTGTCACGAGTGACTATTTACTAAGGTATCGCAGCATTTAGGATAATTATAGACTTTAATTAAATGTGCATAATTAAATTTTTTACTTGTGTGTAAATAAACAGCCAGTTTCGATTAGAAGTCGAGCTTAGAAAAATTTTAAGTGCATGCTTCATTTCTTTGGCTGTCAAAAATTGCACTTCTACTGCCGGCTGCCAAGAGAGAGCGCGGGACCCAGCAGCAACAGGGAAGCCAGCCACCCTTGCACGTGCTAGGCCAACCACGGCAGTTCACAGCGTCAGTTCACAAACAATCTGATGCGATTAAGGTGTGTAATGCGCACAATGGGTTGTGGTTGTCGGGTGGACAGAGAACAAGGCGTTCCAAATGCTATGCGTTTACTACACCTATGAGAAATGGCAGAGAGACAACCAATCTTTCTTAAATGCACAGTTTCTGCAGGAAAAGTTTGGCCAACGTTCGATGAAACACCGGGACGTCGGCAGGTCAGATGAAGAGATGCATGCACAAAGAATGGGAACAGGTCCCAGACACAGCGGTCCCTCGTTGTGGCAACACTTACCGGCCCTTCCAGGACACCTTGGTCACGTAGTAGCAGGCGACATCCACGTTCTGGGCCATGTCGGCCGCCATCGTGTCGCCTCCGTCAGTAGCCTGCAGAGGACATCGACCCTGCTCACACCATCCATTTGGATCTGTAGAGTCGCGCACACTACTAGGCCCAATGACCTGTCACTTCGAGGCTAAAGGTTAGATTGCAGCTCCCTAGCCAAAATGTATAACGCATCCCTGCTCACGTCCGCCTTTAAATAGTGGTGGTGTTGGCATGCCACGCCACTACATGTCATGCTGCACGGTAATTTTTGGCTGAAACTATTTGTTGTGTTCATTTCAATGCCTTATAATTATTCGTTTACAGAGGCAGCTGTTAGCTTCCCAGCAAAATCACTCAAAATTCTGCCCCCCCCCCCTCCACGTAGCTGCTGCCCACAACTGCAGTTCTGAAACCACAGCCACCGCCGCAGCCTGGAAGATTCCCCTGTGCAAGGGAACGGTTGGTGCTGAAACTTTGGCATCTTGCTCCAACGGCTGGGGCTACATTCTGACGGAGTTTAAGTACTCCAAAATGTCTAGTTTATTTTTACAGTGCAAAAAACAGGTACTGCTTTTTCCATGGATGCCCGGTACATTGAATTCAGTGTGCTTACTACTTAACTTGAAGTACATCACCTCTCATTCACTTTGTACTTTACCTGAATTACTTTTTAAATGTACTTTACGTAACACTGCGTATTGCAGACACCATTGATGATGTTATGATGACAATGTGTTACATACAACTGGGAACTTACATTGCATAAATGGAAGAAAGTTGAACTTGGCAATCCGGCTCAATATAAACTATGTTTATTGCCTCCCATGTCAAGTGGATGAGTTCCGACAAAGCGGCCTCACAGTGGAAGTATGAAGTGGCAAAAGGTATCGGAGAGTTTTCTCTCAGAAAGGATGTACTAGAAATGCACTTACAACTAAAAACTGGTAAGAGCACAATGACTCATGAGAACTCTACTATAGCTGCAAAGATGTTTGATCCTACTATTTCAACCCTTTCCTAATGTGTCCTTGATGGAGCAGACCTCTAATCACTGCGAACCAATGGTGCCACGGATGCCTGGGGGTCCACAGACCACAGTTAGAGAATCACTGCTATAAAGTGTAGCCTTCTAGTTGCCAACAACCAAACATTAAACCACCACACCGTTCTTCCGCAAATTCAACAAAATGATCTGATCAGACGCGGCCCCGGACGCCACATCTGGTTAAGAGGATAAAGAGAAGGCATAAATAAGGGGCAATGCCATGATAACGACAAGAGCATGCCGCTCTAAAAGAAGTTCCTCGAACCAGCCTAGGCAAGCACCAAAACCTGTAAAGATGTTGTGGGAAAAGCATGGCACTGAGAAGCAAGGGTCTCAAACCATTCAGGTCTCAGACATGACACACACTGTATTCACGGGTGGCATTCGGTCAGACATGTTACTATCTCACTTGCAGGGCGACAGATATGGCATACTCGATGTTGACGGCGCACATGGACAACAGGATTTCACGGCGTTCGTTTCTCCCCGCGAACTAGCCATTTCCTGTGCGAGGAGTATAAAAGAAACAGAAGCAAAACCTTTTCACGTGTGACATGCTGCGAGTGGACACTTGTCACGTGTATTCTCGCAAGCTTTTTAAGGTCTGCCACATTCGTGCAGCGCCCGGCCGCATCCTAACAGCGGGCTACCACGTCTTTCTCAACTCCCAAGCGTCCATTCCTACGCGGGCAATGCCGGACCAACGTCCCGCACTTTGGGCCGCCTCGAAACTCGCGGGACCGTGCCTCGCTGCCCCGGGGGCTCCCCGAACCTCCCAAAAACGCGCAGGGTAAAGGGGCTACTCGTGTGCGAGGTTGAAGTCGGCGCGCGTGCTCGGCAGAAGCCTATGCAAACAAATGGAATATGAACACCGCCCCCCTGACACCCACAACCGAAACCTGGCAAACGCTGCGGCTGGCCCGCCTCCAAGCGAGTGGCACGACGCTGGACGCCTCACGAGCCGACGGGCCGGCGACGATCGTCCAGATCGAGGTTGTCCGAAGCAAAAGCCGCGCAAGTCATATCGTCATATCTAAACCGTAGCTTGACGTGTGTGTTTGCGTGAATGTCCCAAGGGGGGTTTCGGCGAGCGTTCATCGATGTGACACCGTCCGCCCCAATCCTTCTTTTCCGCTGATCTGCGAGCATGAAGCGAGTGCGTCCCTGGGTAGAGTTGCGAGAAAGCTGTGCCCTGCTTACCGGTTGTTTGACGCCACCGTACCATAGTGCAAATCGGCGGTTCTTGTACAAGCCTCCTTTTTAACAGGTGAATGGGTACTTTTTCCAGAGTTGGATGCATCATGGGTACCCCCATTTCCGGCTCAGATAGCGTGTAGTTTCGTTTTCGAAATCGAAGGGTGGTTAGAGCGGAAGTCGCCTCTTCTGTACTCTGGAGTATCCCCGAATGAAGCGATTGGTCAAATATAATATAAATACCAAGTTTTATTAGATATAATTTTATTCAAAACAATAAAAAAAGCCCTACTTTGCCTTTCTGAAAATGAAAGCCTGGGCGCCGGTCAGAAATACCCGGCGGCAGACTGCCGGAGCTTTTTCGTCCGGCGGCGGAGTGTAGACGACGCAGCGTTCGCACCGCGCGCTATCGAAACAAACGGTGGCGGCGCGGCGCGTGAAGGGAAGATGTTTGCGCGGGGAAATTTAAACGCTATTATTTCACGCTATGCCAGCCGGGTGCAGCTGTGGCCTCCAATGCAGTAGCGAAAACTAGTGACACGAGATCGTTGAGGCAGAATGTGGAACTGGGTCTGCGTAGAAAGTAAAACCTGCACAGAGCTGCCGACAGATAGCACTGACGGGGCGCCGATCGCGCGTACAGAGCCCCAAGTAGGCGCTACAGTGCACTACATGCTCTTTAGATTGACCGAAAAATCGTTTTCTTAACCTATAGCGCCACGATTTTGTGCAGCGTTGCCCACAGATGGTGCATTTTTTCTATAAAATTTGCAAAGAGCGAACTTACCTGAGGAAAAAGTAAAAAAGAAAAAGGCTTAACTCCTATGGAAACGCAGCGAAGCCACCGGTCTTCAAACAATAGGGCGCCGTTTGGCACGGGAGACAAGAGATGGCGCAAGCGGTCGCGACGCCAACTGCCGCCAACGAACGAGCATACGGCGCCGAGAGCCGGCGTCAAATAGCAGACGATATTTTCGACTCAAAAGCGGCGCGAGCTTTTTCGATGTCAGTTGCCAATGCATGATTTTATCATCCTTACTAATAAAACACATTGAATGGACACATAATCGATTAAAAAATAGTTTGTCGGGTTATTTTGACTGTTTTTTTTCGGGGTACTTATGTCGTCTGCTTTGCAGTTCCTTGTTGTTACCGCGCCTGTTTTTGGTTCTGCGACTGTCGCCGCCTGCGGAACGCGCGCCGCTTTTGAGTCGAAAAGATCGTCTGCTAATGACGCCGGCTCTCGGCGCCGTATGCTCGTTCGTTGGCGGCAGTTGGCGTCGCGACCGCTTGCGCCATCTCTTGTCTCCCGTGCCAAACGGCGCCCTATTGTTTGAAGACCGGTGGCTTCGCTGCGTTTCCATAGGAGTTAAGCCTTTTTCTTTTTTTACTTTTTCCTCAGGTAAGTTCGCTCTTTGCAAATTTTATAGAAAAAATGCACCATCTGTGGGCAACGCTGCACAAAATCGTAGCGCGATAGGTTAAGAAACCGATTTTTGCGGTCGATTTAAAGAGCCTGGCCGCTATTTGAGACACCCTGTAGAATATGGGGTTGTGTTGAGACCGGAGCCGCTCGCGTGGGGCGTGTGGTGTAGATCGCGATAGGTGTCGGCGCGTGCACCGCGTGCACGCGTATGTGCGGCCGCACGTGCGGACTGCAACGACTTTCTGCTGCCCTGTCGACTGCAGCACCACGATTGTTGTCTACACGCGCAGTCTCAGAAGTTCCCATCGTCGAGTCGCGTCGGTACACTATAGGGTGCCTCGATGTACTGTTTAGGTGATGCCACTTGTAGTACCCGATGCCGACAGCACGCGCTACGAGGAAATACAAAGAAACGACGAAAACAAAATGTCGCTACAGCACGTCAGCGCCAAGACGCGCGCAGGACACGCTTTACGCGCTTCTGAACAAGGAATAAGACAAATGGGGATGATCACCCTAGCAACGCCATAGCAATCATACACTAGGCGCTGTCTGAGTCGTGTGTGTTTTCTAACTTCGTCCTTGTTGTTTTGCGCTTTTTTAACCTTTGCAAATAAGATAACACTTTTTTTAGACACCATTTTTTTCCCGATAGGATAAGAATCTTTTAAACGCGAAAAAGTGTACAATCCGACATCTTGGACGTTACGGCATGTCTGACAACGCTGGTTCCTCCTGCGCCTTTGCAATTTTGGCGGTGAAAAAGCGGAGGGGTGTGGCAGAGGGGCCTTCCTCTTCATCACGCGGCACTGGAACCCGCAACACATGCGCATCCGAACTGCGCAAGGAGGTATTTTCTAGCATTTTTCTCTAACGCCGCCATTAAATCGCAAAAAGCTCTCCATGGTTTTGAGTTGAACTATAGCCTCCTCTATACTGACAAAGCCTGGCAGATCACCACTGAGACGCGGCCGCCAAAGGGGGAAAGGTACAGCGGCAGACAAGAGGCATGTAACGGGCGCCCCGCTGCGGCGAGACGCCGAAACACACTTGTCCGATGGAATGCCCGCTTGTGCTTCTCGCGTTTTTGGGCTACCACTTCTTTTCTCGTCGGGTTTGAAAACAATGTTTCGGGTCCTCGCCGCTGCAAAAGCTGTGCGCTGAATACCAGACTCCCTGAGAAATTATCTGTGCTACCAGATCCTCGCGCTCCAAATCTACGACCGGGCACTCTATGGCTCAGTCATCGAATTGCCAGGCTTTGTGAGTATATAGGAGGGATATATGGTTGAACACACTCTTACTCGATGCTCTCTAATCGCGCGTAGTTTGAACGTAAACGTCTTTGACAGAAATCTGTCCGGTTAGGAAAATAATAGACTGACTGAAATATAAAGTTTAAGAAGAACGAAATTTCCCGACGTTTCGGGACCAGCTCGGTCCTGGTCAGGGGTGACTCTGGGTTGGACGGAGGAGGGAGCCGCTTATTTAGGCCGGTTGTGATTGCGGCATCTGAATTTTTGCGCGAAGCGACGAAGCCCTGACACCTAGACGCTTGGGAAAAATGCCCGATGACCTGTGGATGTCATCTCTTCTTGTCTGGATGTACCAAGATTCTAAGTGTGGACGTTTACGGCCAAGCCGACCAGCTCAAACCACGCATACTATATTTGACATCCATATACATACCAAAATAACCATCTTTTTAATAACAAAAAAACAAAAAAACACGGCAGGTAAATTTTAGTTTTGAAGGGCAGGTGATTTCAACTTTCACTAAGAAGTATGACGATGACGTTAGCGCGCCGATAGGGAAGCTTGATAAAATCACGGTAAGTGTATTGCCTGAAGCATTCGTGATATCATTGTGTTAGGAAAGCCCAGAAAAATTTATACAGCGGTAAAAACGAAGAAACCTCGTTTTCTCTGAGGCATATCACAAATCCGCCAAGAGTTGTCCTTTGATTGACGTGTCCCTCCTCGCGTTTCGGTGCGCCGAAAACGCATTTTGGAAAACTTGCTGTAACTCCCCGTCGGGGACTGGTCAAAAGGGCGGACGGAATCTCGGTACGGCAGTTATTAAGGATGAAAAGGGATATGCCTAATACCAAATTTAGTACTTTCCTGGGTCGCTGAACTGTACACGAAAGATTCGTAAGGCAATTAGGCACCCCAGTTTATAGTTGGTCACATGTGTCCGTAGTAACCCAGCCTCCGCGCTCCTCCTGTGTTGTCTTGTCGGAGCCGCAGTCAAGAGTAGGCCGACGGACAGTGAAAGCTTGCTTATTCCAGGAATGTAACAGGTGGAAGCGCTCGCTCACGCTATCGGAAACGGGTTATCTTATACTCTTCGTTAGGTTCAATAACAGCACCTCCACTATACGGGCCGCCATAGACATAACAACACGCCGCCATAGCCACAACAACGCGCGCTTGGCGGTGGCCAGGTCACCGTTTTATTTATACAGCCGACGAGCAGTACAGTTGTCTGAGGTCGTCACAAAAGGCATACATGCATGCCTCTTGTGAAAATGATGAAAACGTTCCTTTATGAAATAAAGAAATCGAGCAACTTTTCGACGGAAGGGCAAGAGTGGCAAGAATGAAACCTGACAGATGATTGCAAATGACAGAGTATAGTAGTGATGATTTAGGTATGATGCAAGCTTCCTTTGTGAGCTAATAAGAAAATCATGAGCCATTCCACTCTGTGAAGGTGGATGACCAGCGAAGCTTCTAGCACAAGGCACAGACCCGCCCCGAGGGGCCGTAGTATAGGTGGCCGTAGGAAACTAGACACGCGCGATGGGACCGCCACTCCCGGGAGAGCGGAAGGAAACCAAACAGGCCAGTCGAGCGGCCTCCGAGATCCCGGAAGCGCGCGAGCGAAGGTTTTCGCTCGCGCGCTTTAGGACCTCGGAGGCCGCGGGCAAGCGCTATGGAACAACGACAGAGAGGGCGGTAGCAAGACACGGCACGACCAGAGCCGTATATTAGGAGAGTTTGGACAATAGGCGGAGTGTGGCTAGGCCGCCGCCAGCGCCGAATATTCCCCCCACGCTTAGAGCGTAAACCAAATTTGTGACACAGCGTCGACCAATCAAGAGACCTCTACTCCATCTCACAAATGTCTGCAGTGAAGACAAAGGTACAGGCGCGTGAGCCTAGCTCAGCGAAACGCTTTTGTTTGTACGAAACCTCGTGCATAGGAGGCACTTTCTCCAAGCCACGCGCTCGTTCCTACGCCTTTGTCTGCACTGCTAGAACAGCGTCCTGAGACTGGCTGAAAGAAAGCAGTGCAAAGCGGGTGGGGTGCGCGAGCGTCTTGAGACGCGGAGTCCCGCTCGGCACGGCCTCAAATTATACTTCGTGTCACTTTATCTTCGAGCTGAAGCCAAAGCCAGAAGCGCGAGACCAGCGCTTTTTGCATTCGCTCAGCTCGCGCGCTCGAGCAAGCCTGAACGCACGGAGCTTCCGTGCTCGCGCTTCCAGTTTTGCCTTCGCTCGCATATAAGGTGAAACGAAGTATAGTCGTGTCACAAATTTAGAGCACACGACCACCGCTAGGGGCTGTTTCGCGGCCTGTGGTTGGCCCCGAGATGCTCGCCTATTCAAACCAGTGTATGGCCAAACTCTCTCAATAAACGGCTCTGCGGCCGACGCGGGTCGCACAGCGGCAAATCTTTGAGAAACCTTTATTGTCTACCTGAGAGTCTACTGATCTTGAAAATAGTGCCTATTTAACGGATCTCCTGAATATACCTATCGCTAAATTACCCAAGCATTAAGGAAAAGGGCAGGGAATGGAGTTCCACACGCCGCACGTGCCGGCGGCCGCAGCAGCAGTAACTGTTCTAAAGCAAAAGTCTAAAATAAATGGCATATTGCATGCGCGTTCGTCAACACTTTATTTTGGTTATTTACCTCGAATCTTTCATGCGGGAAGGCGTGTGCGTGTGGGGCGTTCGGCGGTGCGAGCGTACATTCTAAAAACAAAAAGGGGTATTACCTTACACCCTTTGTCCCACATAATACAACCCAAAACTTCAGTTCGACGTACAGAGCCCTATAGTCGAACAAACGGCCCCAAATTTTACGAGGGGCTTGATTTGATAACGGTGCGATATAACATTTTAAATAGCTAAAGAACGTATCAAAGACCACATAAAGAAAACACCGAGTTTTTACAGTAGGGCCAAGAAAACCCCGATTTTGTTGTTGTTGTTGTCAGTAATACGCACATTAGCTATATTAATAAGTTATACCACACGGCTATCAAGCCCTCGTAAAATTTTGGGCCGTTTGATGGACTATAGAAACGCGCAAGACACGTGCCTCGAGCGGGTGTTCCGCCGCCACTCGCTTCCAAGCGGCAGCTCATTTCAGTGCTGCGCCGCCATTTGCTTCCAAGGGCCGCTCCGAGACACGGGTTTCGTTCACTGGCGAATTTGACATATATATACTCCGTTTCATACTTAGGTGTAACGCTGTCAAGCTACTGGCGCGAGCGCGTGGCTTCATCTATGGTTTTGTTTGCGCGAGAACGCGTGCAAATGAACAACGAGATTAAGCCCCATGCTCGCGCCAAAAGCTTTGACAGCGTTGCACGCTAAGTATGAAACAGAGTATAGGGCGCTGTACGTCAAATTGAAGTTTTGGGGTGTATTATATGGGACAAAGGTGCAATAATACACCTTTTTCTGAGAGTGTAGAGCACGACCGGCTTTATGGGGGCGACCTGCTCACTCCGCATGTCCCTATGGGAGCGCGCGGGCTAATAGCGAGTCTGCTTCACGGCACTCGTGTCCACGCGTGCCCACTCGCGGCGTAAAGCGAGTCTCGTTTCGGCAGGCACTCTACGAGCGGTTGCACACTCCGGGTTCGTGTTCAGCGGCGGCTCCCCACGCGCATGCAGTCGCTGCACCGGGAAAAAAACGGGCGTGCGCCAAAATGCAATCCCCGTCATGCCTCGCTCCGGCGAGGCGGCGAGGGAGCGGGAGCAGACGACGAGGGTTCGTCTGCTACGATGTGTCGCGAAAGGAAAACCGAAAGGAAAAAAAAAAAGTAGATTTTCTGATAGAAATCGCGTCCTGCGGGCAACAGAATCAATCGCGAGCTTGAATTGTGAGCGTCTGCTATTTCATGAAGGAAGCAATTGACAACCCGTGCTTTATTTGCAGCCGTACCCTTTCAGTGGTTGACGCATAATACCATGCTCAAACGGATCAAGCTTCTGTTCGACAGCATCATCAGTTTTCTTCAGTGTAAACGGTTATAAGAATTGAAAGATAGCAACCAGCTGCTTTGTAGACAGCATGGGTGCTGAAATGTACGCCGTCTGTAACTATCTCTACGGCAGGCGAGTTGCCTGAAGTCATCGCAACTATAAACTACAGGTTGCAGCTTTCAACGTTTGTACAAATGTTGGTAGTGGCTGCACTCTCGCATTCCCACCCATCACTCCGAACAGAAAGGCGCTAGTTTCAGTTTGAGGTCGGTACTCTTTCTACAACATAGATGGCGGCAGCATGAGTCTTCTGCACTCGGTGCATTTGGTGAGTTCGTTTGAGTCCAGTTCTCCGTGCAAACACTCTGCGAGTGCGATGGATTCTGGGAGAGAACTCGAACGGTGCCAGTGCGTGTGAAACGAACTTGCTATAAGAAATGTCACGTGAATGGCTTGGCGGCGCCTAGCGGAACGCTAGGCGCCGCCCTAGCTCACCACCAAAGCGCGGCGGCCGCTATGGAAGGCAATGGGAGCGTGTTGAAATAACGTTGGTTTCGGATGATTTCTGCCGCATTTAATAGGCAGGCGCTAATGCTAGCACATAGTGTGTATAGAATAGGGTAAAATGAGTCACTATATTATAGTTTTCTCGAGCAGAATAGTTAGTATTGTGAGCTAAGCATCAGTATAGGGTGCAGGGGCGGATGCAGGAATTTCCTGAGGGGGGTCAGGTGTCGGTCAGCGTACCATATGTTTAGGGAACCCCCTCCCCTCTCCCTCGTTTCACGCCCTAAATTTTACACATGCAGAAATCAAGAGGGGGTCAGGACATCCGGACTCCCCCCTTAAATCAGCCCCTGGTAGGGTGTACGAGTGTACAGGATGGTGCATCCAGTCCGCCTGCTGGAGCCCATTCCCGTGATCGGAATAAAAAATCGGCCAATGTTTTTGCACTTTTTTGCATAATGGATATACGAGAAGGAGAGGTGCATTATTGTCTGTAGATTTATACATGATACAAGAATAATATCAATCAAATCTTGTACATTGGTTTATATTGTGAAGGCTGTTCAACGCCGGTCTCCACTTCGGAGTTAGTTGTTAAATTGGTGAATGCGCTATCTCCTTTGACCGCTTTTTTTTCGTTTCAGTACTACTTTGTGCGAAGAATGATCAACTATTCCACGATTTAAAATGCTAACGAGACACTTCATCAATAAATACGCCAAAATGTGTTTCTTTATTACACGTGCCCCACCCCTGCCCGTTTCTATCTGGATGAACATCGTACCGGCGTGCGGTCGTGTATCACTACTGCGTGAGCATGTTAAAGACCCCAGGCTAGCAGTCTTACTGCACTGGCGAAATTGCTCATCTACAGCGCAGACACAAGTCGCCCCACTGTATGGCAGACTAACATCGCGCCGTATAAACATTCAAACAAACAATTATTTTTTTATTATTTTTATTTTATTACACGTTGTAATGGGATGTTTGCAGCCTGCATTTGGTGTATTCAACGTTGCTGTTGCTTGCCATCAAGTATTATAATTTTAAAACTTTACGGGATTTTGGCTTGGCGTTCAGCAGCTTCCTCTTGGCGTGAGACTCGGTAATCCCGTTTGTGAAATTGGCCATAAATGGCCTCATGAACTTCCATGGAAGAAGATTGACGAGGTTCGTCTTGTGGGACACCGTTTTGTCAATGCTGCACTCAAACAGCGGGTTCTTGAGGACTGAAGGAAGCACCCGGCTCGAAAACCTTTTTAATGGTTGCGGACCCCTCACAAGCGCCGGAGGTATACACTGGAGGCAGCGTTCTCTAAGTGGCTGACGAACCCCACAAATGCCAAAGTGGGGTACGACAACCCCCCCCCCCCCCTGTCATTGCCCGCTATCAGGGCAGTAGTTGTGGAGTGCGAGGTAGGAGCGCGCAACTTCAGGAGGCAGCCGTCGCAATCAATCCCATCCTGGATGGCTCTTACAAGGATCGAAGCCGGCTATCATAGCTAGAATGCTGGCTCCGAAGGTTCTGTTCGGGAGGGCATGAAAAAAGTAAGGAGAGTAGAGAGTGACATGCTCACTCTAGGCTATATAATAGTCCAAGCATTTGTTTGTAAACAGTGAATTTGTGTATATATCTTACTTGGGTAGCATTCCAAGGCGCCAAGGTGAGGGCGCAAGAGCGTGTCGAGGTCGTTGACAGCAGTGGCCTGCTTCACGTGGAGTGAATTGCGACGCCTCCCCCAGCGAGCTCATCACGCTTCCAACATTTCCACTGTCTGACGAGTGAATGATGCCTGTAACCAGCACCTTCTGCAAAGCTGACAGTGCCGCATGGGCGTCTGTTTGATCATTAGACCCATTTAGCTGTCTTAGGGTTGAAAAGAGTGATTCAACATCATTACTCGAATACTTTGCTGTTAGCACGAAGTGAAACCCCGTGTTCAGAAGCTGGAAGCTGCGCTGACTTGTTTCCGCTCGACTGCAAGAGTCGTTTCCTGTTTGTAGAATTAATACAGTAAAGGATTCGCTCTACCACCAGAAATGAGGACCAAATTACGTCAGTGCAAGCTATGTAGTGTACCTCTCCTCATCTGTGCTATAATAAGGCATCCTCATGGCACATCTGCTGGTCAGGGACAAGGTCGTGCTCTTGATGTTGTGCAGCATGAACCACTGGTGCACCAACTCCATGAACTCCACGGTAGGAAGGCAGTTCTGAAACCCAGAAGCTCCTAGTCGACTTCCATGCAGCTGTAGAAATCTGAGGACTGATAAGACCTAGGAAAAAAGAATGACCATCTACGTAAACTTCAACCAGCTTAATGTCATTATTCTTGCTTTCCTTACATGTGGTGAGAAGATCTCGACGGCTCTGCTGACATTAATTTTCTCGAAATTGCTTGGCCAAAGGTGTTTTTTTGTGAGGCCGCGCACGAGCTTGAAGGCGCCCTGCTGTTCTTGAATCTTATACAGCACCCTGCGAAAAGGTAAAGCAATAACAAAAGAAAAGAAAATCAGGGGTATGACCACTGCAACCATTGCGCCATTTCGATAGAAACACGTACGGTTTCTGCGCCAAACACGTGAAATTGACCGACATTGCGCCAACCTGCTCTTATGTAGCTTGGCGACTACGAAAGAGTGCGCGCTGGCGACAGTTTATTACTGGAAGGGGAGAGGTCGATGTCTCTGTTAGTAAACATATTGGTCTTTATTCTGTTAAGTGTGTAAACCCTTTCATAAAAATAAATGCTGGGTGCATTTATTTTTATGCACCCAGCATTTACCCCAACATTCCCCCACCCAGCATCCCCCAATATTCCCCAACAGTGTCGCTGAGCGACACTGTTGGGGTGAACATGACGTCGGCGCTAGTTTTGTTGTGTCCCACCCCTGTAAAAACTACTAAGACACCCGAGTGTTTTATCTCACCCCAAGAAGTCTGGGAGGATGAGTGTCCCATTGTTTCTGAAAGTTCTTTTTACCTCCAAGAACTGAGACCTGATGTTCTTGAGGATATGACAATAATCGAACGAAAGGTTCAGTTGCCGAGCTGGATAGAGAGGATGGCTAGAAAAAATATTATTCACAGCCATTAGCCCAGTTCACTTTAGGGTGAACACGTTCCCTAGAAAACAACAACAACAAACAAACAACTTATATGAATGTGTCCCATAAACCTAACAGTTGGTAAACCATATAGGAACTATATAAGAATATCGCATTTCTTATATGACTTACGGGTTTTTATCTATTTATTAGACACGTTCTTATAAGTTAATTTAAACTTTTTCACTAGGGTTGGCCAGAAAGCAGTGCCCATAGTAACGAAACATTAACAGTAGAGGATTTAATAACTAGCATCAACTATAAATGGTTGTACTTACGTGACAAGAGGCTGTATACGGCCTCCAGACAAGTTTGCGAAGAACTTGCAATTGGAATTGTGGTTGTCCCCAACGAGCCGCACAACTTGAAATCCTGCTTCCTCTACAGAGTGCATTACCTTAAGTGCGAGCAACTGAAGCTGTTCGCCTGTCAGGCCCTTTGGGAAAAAGTACCCAACTGGAAGCCTGCAGAGAAAATAGTAGTAATTTGTATAAAAGCTTTCAGATTCCATTGACCCCTTCGCATAGCAATAGAGATACTTTTGTTAATATGGATTGGTGCCATGTACCTGTAGTGTGTGGAGAGTCCTACAAACACAAAGCAAAGAAGATGAGTAGCCCATTGACCTTCCAGGCCGAAGTCGGTTTCCGCACCCCCAGGTCGACTAAGCCATGAACAGAATCAAACTGCTTTTGGTAGATGGTGGCTTGTTTCAAAGACATTTCATCCATGACCAGGGAGCCACAGCGTGCCTATATAAATTAGCATTAAGATATCACTAATGTTTCTTAATAGCCCATTAAAATATTTTACCTGTTCAGAATGCATTTTTGCTTCCATATTCAGCCACTGCTTGATCAGCGACGACGCCACCTGCCCAGTGCAGGCACCGATGTATCGCTTCAGTGTCGATCCGGCTGGGTAGTGAAAGTATGCCCGTTTCTCGGAGCAAACGGTAGCCAGAAGGAGATTTTGCATGCCAAAGCACACAGTTGCCTATTGTTTCTTCACGCCAGCGGCCTTTAGGAGTGCCCAAATATGCGAGCTATAGCTGTTCTGGGATGAAGAGCGCTTTTGCGTTATTTTCTTCCACTTTTTCCTAGAATGAAATGAAATTTTGTTAAGACAACTTTCCGGTGAATATATGATTACTTAGGTTAGCCTGATCGCTATAAGTGCCTGGAGGAGTCTGACATTCGCTTTCCTCATCACTGCCTCCGTTCTTTTTTGACTTGCTGTCGGAGCGTAGAAACCTCGTCCTACAACTTGTCTTGCTTTTTCTGGAGCCTGCGGCATTTCCTTGACAGACTTTTTACTTGCTTGATAAGCTTTGTCATCTTTGGTAGTGGAAGTCTTGTCTGTATTCCATGTGTTCTGGTGATTCTCGACAGTTCGGACTCAGGCCTGGAGACAACTGGTAAGGAAGATCGACGTGCAGGATCTGAAGCAGCTGGCGACAACAAGGGGGCAGAGGAGCTTTCTTGCGACAGCTGCAATGAGGAATCATGGAGAGGCTCCGGTGAAGGCTCAAACGATGGTTCCAAGGAGGGTTCCCTTGTAGGTTCAGAGATGTCGGCTTCTTGAACAGGCTCAAGGCTGCCAGGTTCCTTAGTTGGCCCAGGACAGTCAGCTATACTGGCAGACCTTGCAACGGTTCAGTGACGATCCCCATAGAATTTCTCTGAGTCAGGGAGCTGTCAGCCGCATAGGTATTCAGTCTGAAAAATGAATAGTTAATATTGTTGTTTAGTTCAATATGACAGCCGATATGAGAAGGAGTAACTATTAGCCATCAAATTTAAATTATATGTTGCTCTGAACATCCGAAAAGTATTGTAACAAAGCGAAGTTGGGATATATATGAGACGCACTTGCCTCTTTTTCTTGGCGCCGATAGACTGGCTAGCTGCAGACGGACCAGGTTTATGTTTCAACGGCCGTCGCTCCTTTCTCGGTGCTGGCTGCATGCAATTCGGATAGCCAGGGAAAATGGAGGGTACAGCATCTGGCTTCAATCTTCGTAGTTTGACGCCGTCCTTGTAGTCGTCTTTCTTGAAATGAAGGCCGCAAACTTTGCTTCGGTCGCTTGGACACCATGGCTGCTTCCCTGGACCTGTAAATTTGTGTCCATTCGTATACCAATACATTTTGAAAACATGCAGCAAGAGAGCATATGTTAGTTAACTTCTTGTAGCTCACGTTCTGCTTGGCGAGATATATTGTTCAGCCATAGGCACCGCACTTCAGTAACGGGAAAACTCGTGAAAAGAAATTCCTGTCGATGTTCGCTCCCGTGTCTCGCACAGCGGCACGCAGCAGTTTACCATTGCTACTGCGTGTAGCGGCCAGGGAAATTATAATACTTTACATCAGTGCTTCTATACTAAGTGTACAGTTATGTAAATACCGTAGCTCCACGTAAGCGGGCGTTTTTCTCTGAGGAGTGGCTTATACATCATGATTGAAAACCTGAGACTGTGGTTTGAAAAACGGAAACTCGTGATGTAGGAAGAAAAAAGTAACAGACGAAAAACGGAAACTCGTGAAGTAGGAAGAAAAAAGGGACAGACGTTGTCTGTTCCTTTTTTCTTCCTACTTCTCGAGTTTCCGTTTTTCAAACCCCAGCCTCAGGTTTTCAATCATTATGTATACCTTACACCAGCTCGCCTGCACTTTAACCGTTTTTTTTAGTGGCTTATGCTCGATTTAGTGCTAACGTGATTACTCCTCCACGTGAAGCAGACAGGGGGGAGCACGTGGGGTGAGTCCATCAAAGCAAACAAACACCATCTGCGACCTTGTAGTGAACAACTGGCGCTCGAAGCAGCGTCGTGGTCTCAACTGAGACTGTTTCAAGAAAGCGCTCTCAAAGGTAGCGCTAATCACGCGCTCAATCTTGAATCGCGTCTCACGCGCTCGCACGTTCCAAACTTGACAGTGCTTTCTGAAGTCGGTCTCAGCTGAGGTGCTGTTTTGAGCACGCCGGACCAGGAAAGGCAAAATCAATAGCAGTCGGGGGGGGGGGGGGGGGGGGCATGGGGCCGGGCCGCCAGAAATCTTCCATTTTTCCATTTTGCTGGGACATCCTCTCCCCTTCCCCCACATACAACATTTTGTCACGCCCCCCCCCCCCCCAAAAAAAAAAAAAAATCCTGGCTGCATGTTTGATAGCAGTACAACAGCAACAACAAAAGCGTTGTATAAAAAATGCTGAGTTATTTTTATTTGTTTCTGCCATCTCGCCCTCTCACGAGCTATCACCGATCTTAAATGTTTTCCGAAATCCTCTCTTTCAGTGAGAACACAGTGGCAAACACACAGATGATAACGGCGGTTTCTTTCCGTTGATGGGCGCCCGCCTGTCTGCTTCGTGGACGAGTCCTGATGTCAGCATTAATTCGAACCTTAGCCACCAACAAACGTTCCTCAGAAAAAAAACAAAAAATCAGCAGAACCCATCCTTTGGGAATGATTATCTACGTTAATGCGAATAGCATCAAACGGTGCGGAGTTATGCGCGTTCGTCAGGTGGCCGGCACACTCTAGATACGCCAGCCCACTCTTGAGGCGATTCTAAATTTGTTGACACTTTCACAGCCCTGCGCACGATCTCCGCAGCCCAGCACGTGCGTTTGTGTCACTTAGGAAGGCGAGCAAAGCACGCGCCATACGCACAAACACTCAAAATGGTACCGACCAGACTTTCTGGCGTCTCAGCTAGTCTCAACCAACGGTACTCTAAACGGTTGTTTATATCTTTACCATAGGACGCGCTTTACAGCGCTGTCACAGCTACCGGTGCGCGCGCGTTCCATGCACGAGGGCTCATTCCGCTCTCGTGAGGCTGAGCACGGCCGCTACATCACCCTCTCCCGAGCGCGGGAGAGGGTGAGCTAGCGGCCGTGCTCAGCCTCACGAGAGCGGAATGAGCCCTCGTGCATGGAACGCGCGCGCACCGGTAGCTGTGACAGCGCTGTAAAGCGCGTCCTATGGTAAAGATATAAACAACCGTTTAGAGTGCGTTGAATGACTGCCTTCATAGCTCTGTCATTCCACTCCCGGCGCTCGCCAGCTACGGTTGTGTAATCATGCTCTCCCAAGGAGTGGTGATAACGGCCCGTTCAGGCCGCGGAAATTCTGTTTTTGCTTCGACTGACGACTACCGTGTCGTTCTGCCTCCGCTTCCCTCAAGAAGTGTTGCGCTGAATTCCGTTCTACTTCATGGCGACGTCTCTGGAAGACCGTACAAGATTTCTGATTTCCGGGCAGAGTTGGAGCGCCTGGACGTGATGGCCGACATCGACGCATTTGGAGGCTACCAGATGAACCATGTCTGGATGCTCTCTTTCAAGACGGCAGAATGTAAGCGGCGTGTGGTAGAGGCGGCGGAACTTTCCATAAAAGGCAAGCGCTGTGTGATCATCGACCCCGACAACGCGGATGTTCGCGTGAAGCTGCATTGGATTCCTTTCCACGTCACCGACGACGTCGTGCGGAAGGCCCTGGAGCCTTTCGGCAAGGTGAACGGAATCACCCGTGACGTCTGGAGAGCCGATGGCTTCGCGGGCATCCAGTCGACGACTAGGCTGGCTTGCCTCAGCCCAAAGGAGGGCGTATCCCTGGACCGCCTTCCACATCAGTTGAGGATCGCCGGCGGCAACGTCTTGGTGGTTGTACCAGGGCGCTCACCGCTCTGCCTGCGGTGTAAAGGCACCGGACACATACGCCGCCAGTGTCGCGTACCGAAGTGCGAAAAGTGTGGACGCTTCGGGCATGAACGCATCAACTGTGTGGTGACGTATGCCACCGTCACCGAGGCAACCATCGAGAACGAAGCGTCGAGCCTCGAAATGGACGAGGAGGAGGCTGAGGAGGCGGCAAAGGTCGTGGAGCAGGTCGTCGCAGTACCGACTACGACACCTAGTCAAAGGGAAAAAACTGAGAGTGCGCCGCCCGAGAAGCAGCAGACGGTACCAGTCCCGACAGGCCCCCTGCTTCGGCTCCTGCGGCATCTACGGGGAGCAATCCCGGCAATGGGGACTTCAAAGTTCCAGAGCCAGCCGTCAAGGAGAAGGACCAGGCATCGAACTGGGCGGACGACCAGGACGGCACGGCGGAGTGGGCGACGGACGACGATCTCGAGCTGAGTGACTCTGGGGAGAACTTCAAGCGCCCGTTAGACCAGCGCTCCGAAGACGACGGCCAAGTGCAGCGGTCGGGCCTCAAATGGCAGAAGGTCACCAAACCCCGACGGGCCAGGTTCAACCCCGCCACACGACTTCCGACGGAGGAACACGGCCGGAAGCCGCCAGAATAGGTGGGGTTATTTTCGTTCACTCCAATTCGGTTTTCGGTTCGCTGAGACGTTCGTAAGGTTTCAACTGACTCAGCCAGGGGCCCTCCCTTCATAGAAAGCAAAGGAAACATGAAGCGTCTCAAATTTGCCACGCTAAACTGCGTTAGTTTACAAGCGCAACAACGCAAGCAGTGGGTGCTGAACTTTCTTCTCGAAAAGAAGATAGACGTGTTGTTTCTGCAAGAAACCAAACTTTCTACAAATGCACAAGTTGAAGCCATGACTCGTTTTGTGGCGCGTCACTACGCAATCTTAGTGTCAGTCGCAAATGGCCAAAGCGCTGGAACGGCTGTCATGGTTAAAAAGGAAGAGGAATAAATGTATGCCCTGAGTGGGAAACAGATAAGAATGGCAGGATCTGCAGCATTGACGTCATTTATCATAACGAACTGTACAAGTGTCTGTCAGTTTACGCTCCGAATGACTCGGCGACTCGGAAAGAATTTTTTGCGTCTTTGCGGCAGTACCTGGATACTCCGTGCAAAACAGTGCTTGGCGGGGACTTTAACTGTGTCCTGAAAGCGGTGGACTGCTCGAAAGGCGCAAGGGCAGACTCGAGTTTGGTCGAGTTGCGCAAGCTACTGCGTGACTTTGATCTGCAAGACGTCACAGAGCTGACGGAAACCGCCTTCCCTGGGTACACACACTGGCAAGGAGACTGTCACGCAAGGCTAGATCGAGTCTACGTATCAAGCGAACTTGCCGTAGCTACCCTGACCTATAAAGCTGTCCCGGTAGCTTTCTCTGATCACGCCTGCGTCATCATGACAATGGGAAAGGTCGTTCGCAGAAACGTCACGTCATCACGGTGGAGTGGCTGGAAACTAAATGATTCACTTCTGGAAGACGAGCAGCTCTGCAAAACGATAACACGAATAATTCAAGAAGCCAAAGGAAACCACCCGATGAACGCAGTGCAATGGGAACAGCTGAAAGAAGAAGTTAAGTGGACCGCGTACAGATACGGCCAGGAAAAGGCTGCCCAAGTACGTGCCGAAAAGCGCGAACTCATGCAAACCCTCTCAACCTTGATCAAAGAGGAGAACAAGACTCCTGGCGTCTTCACTGAAGACATCAAAAACTGCAAGGGACGGCTTCTTGAAATACTCGAGAAGCAGTACCGGGGAGCAATGATCCGCTGTCGCACGCTTGCGTTGGAAAGAGACGAAGAACCAAGAAAAGGTTTTAAAACGAAAGAACGGCAGCGCGCTGCTCAGAAGCGCGTTACGTCACTCAGAGTCCTGGATACCATTCTGACGGAGCAAGCAGATATTGAAAACGCTTTCGTGTCAGCGTACAAGGACTTGTTTACGGAAAAAGGGCACCTTCAGCCGCTCCGGGCACTCGGAGTGCCGCTTTCGAAGGTGTCGGAGGAGCTGCGAGAGGAGATCAACAAGAAGATTTCCGTCGCAGAAATCGATTGGGCCGTCAAAGAACTCGCTCCACGGAAGTCTCCAGGGATCGATGGTCTAGGCGGCGTTTTCTACAAGACGTTCTTGAGCGAACTTGCCCCAATCCTCTGTGACGTCTTCGAAGACATCCTGCGACGGAACCTGATGCCACCATCCATGCGACAGGCCCTGACAGTTCTCATACCGAAGAAGCACGTTGGGGGAGAGCCCAGTGTGGACAGCTTTCGTCCCATCAGCCTTCTGACCACGGATTACAAGGTGCTGGCCAAGATAATAGCCCGACGGCTGGACGCTGGCCTGCGAGACGTCGTAGGTGGACACCAAACCTACGGTCTCAAAGGCAGGACCATCGCCACAAACCTGCATACCATGCGAGTCGCGTGCGAAGCGGCGCAGGTCCTCGGCCAGCCCCTCGCAGCACTTCAAGTGGACCTGAGCAAGGCCTTCGATCGTGTATCGCACTCTTTCCTCTTTGGCCTTCTGGAGGGCTGTGGGGTTGGATCGCGTCTTCTGAAGTACGTGAAGCTGTGCTACCGGGACGTGTCGACTTGCCTGCTTGTGAACGGAAACAGGACTGCCTCCATTCCCATCAGCAGATCGGTGCGACAGGGGTGCCCAATGTCGCCCATTTTGTTCGCGCTCTACCTCGAACCTCTGTGCAGAGCTATCGCGGGTGACGTGAACATCCGTGGACTAACTCTGCCGGGAGGCACCGTAAAGGTGCTTGCGTATGCGGACGATTTAACGGTGCTGTGCTCTTCGAGAAGTCAAGTGCAGGCGGCGTTAGAACATATCGCAGCCTTCTGCACGGCCTCCGGTGCCCAAATGAACGTTGGGAAGTCAAAGGGAGCGTGGCTCGGCGAATGGGACTTCAAGCCGGAACAATTTCTAGGCATAAGTTTTGCGGACTCTGTCACGAACTATTTAGGAGCGAATTTGAACCCTGAGCGTCTCAGCACGGGACGTGGTGGAATTGATCTGAACCGTCTAAATGTGAAAGTGTTAGAGTGGCACGGGAGGCAGATGTCTCTGCCTACTCGGGCTTTTGTGTGTAATGCTGTGTTTTTTCCAACCATATGGTATCCGGCCCAAGTAGGACCGTGTGCACAAAGTGAGATTTGCAAAGTGCAGCGTTTTCTTGCCACCTTTGTGTGGGAATCACTGTTTGAGCGCATGAGACGCGACAACTTGTTTTTGAGCCAAAAGAAAGGCGGCCTTGGGTTAGTAAACGTTGAACTTAAGTTAAAAGTTCACCGTTTTATGTTTTTCAGAAGTCAGAGAAACGACATTGTTTTATCCTCCTTCAGAGTGCTCGGAGGTAACTTTCTAGGGCATTGGTTAGAAGGTGAAGCTGGGTCTTCCCGCTCACGGATCTTAAAATTCTACAAAGAAATTGAAGCAGCGATTAAATTTTTTAAGGACCGCTTTTCTGATGAGTACCTTGACAAGGTGAAACGAAAGACTCTGTACTGGGACACGCTCGACATGATAATTCCTGTTCCACTGTATCGGATGTGGGAGGGAACAGCAGTGGAGTCGGATGTTTTCAAACGGCTCCGCCGCTATCCCGTAAGAACAGCTACAAAAATTTTTTCTTGCGACTGCATCTCAGAGTCCTCCCGGTAAAAACATGGTTGGTGCAAAAGGGTTTTTTTGTACCGTGGTCTACGAATTGCGCGCTTTGTCCTTTTCCGGAAACACTGGAACATGTCATCCTATTTTGCACAAATGCAGAACTTTTTTGGGCACAGCTGCGGGCGACGCTAAAAGTTGATCTGTATGTGTCGTGGCGAAGTGCAATGTTTCTTGAGTGTGGGACAGAAAGAGATAGTCGAGCCTTGGAGGTTCTGACCATCCTTGGTTTGCACGCGTTGTGGAGGTCAAGAACGGATCACCTTCATGTTGTCGAAGGAGGGAAACCTGCGTGGAGGCATTTTTTGGATGGTTTTGTCTATGCCAGCTCGCTGATTGCGACTACAGAGCAGGAGGGGCTTGAGTGTTGGGAAACACTTGAGGCTCGGCTCGGAGTGCGCGGGTTCTCTGCCATCACCAAGTGAAACATGCCATTTGCCTTGCGGCGGTTTCCCGGGTTGATACTGCTTCTGCGCGTGCGCTCTCTGAACTGTAGATTAGACATGTGAAATGTCTTGTCACTTTCTGTTACTCTGCACAGTGTTATGCTCTTTTGTGGTTCCACTACACTTTGATTGCAGGAAGAAGTGTGAAAGGATTTTTTTTAACATGTACATAAAGATCAATTTTAAATAAAAAAAAAAGCCTTAAAAAAAAAAGCCTTCATAGCTCTGTGGTTAGCGCGTCTGCCTGCTGATCAAAGGGTCAACGGTTCGAATCCCAGCCGGCGCCGGTCTTTTTTATTTATTTATCGACCCGCGGCGTAAGAGGTTAGATAGCCAGATAGATAGATAGATACATAGACGAAAAGTGCGTGAAGTATCCAAAGAATGCTATTCGCATTAAAGAAGAAACGTCCACTTGCGTGGAGGTAATTAATACCTGCATGACTGCACACCTTCAACCGTGAGGCGAAGGTATCGGGAAGGTGATTATCTACATTACGGGTTGTTCGTTTGCTTGTTTCTTTATTGGTTCAACCCAGGAGGGTAATGGAACTGTGAGAGGGCATCAGCCCATACCAAGCGGTCCACAGTGCCTCTATGTCAGAAAAAGAAAAGAAAAAAATAATAAACAACTAAATCAAGACCGTCCGCGAGTTGCTGAAGAGAACACAAATCGGGTTAGATGCTCCGCAGGTGGGCCGTGACGCTCTTGGTGAATGTTCGAAGTGAGACACTGCCGATTGATGGCGAACTAGTGACTGGCCGTGGGGGAGGGGGGGGGCGGGGGTACTTCCAAAGTTGCACTGCACGGGGTGCGAAAGAGTTCTAGTGACGTAGCATTGGGGTTAAGAGGGATGCAGTCCACCAGTGCGAGTACGCCGCAGGAGAGGAAAAGGAAGCGAGGAGTCCGGTAGCAGAAAAGTGGCTAGGAGCCGCGTGGTCGCTACTTGACGTCGATGTTGGAGCGGGTCCCTGCCGACTGAACGGAGGAGGTGCAGTGCTCGATAGGATGGTGTTCGGGGGCCAAGTTGGCGCCTCATAATAAGGTAGGAAGCGCGACGTTGCACCGACTCGAGGGAGGCAACAAGTTGCCTGGTTGCCGAATCCCACACCGAGCAGCAAAACTCCAGGATGGGCAACACCAGTGCTGTGAACAGCAATCTGGGCACATCAGGACTGGCTCTTCTTGTGGACCGAATGACGAAGCCAAGGAGTCACCTTTCCCCGGACACGACGTTTTGGACATAGCGATGGAAATCGAAATGCTGGTCGATGATGACACCTAGGAGGTGGATATGCGTTGTTCTTGGGATCTCCACTCGGTTCAGGAAAAGTGTTGGAGGGGTCGAAGGTTGGCGCGAGGCAGTGATGTGCATGGTAGCGCATTTGGTTTAAGTTTAGGGAAGTTTGTTATCGTTCGACCAGAGAAGAATGCGATCTAGATCAGCTTGTAGCTCTTTACCGAGCGTACAATCGCAATAATGATGAGAAAGTCCTTGAAATACAGCCGATTATCCTCAAAACGTCGCCGGTCGTGGAGCGGACACACACAGATACACACGCAAAAGCGTCTGCTAGTGTGGTGAGCTACAGCGCCAGAAAACGCGGTGGCGGTTCAGCGAACTAGAGAAAGTACTAAACAAGCAAAAGCAAATCGCCCCTAATGCAGCCGGTTGTAGGGTAGAGTTTTTAGTCACGGCTACACTGTAGTCGCGGCACACGAAAAATCCACGGAACCCCAGCCATAAACAGCTTCGCAGTAAAAAGCCCTTGTAAAGGTGTGTTATGTACGGGAGTGTTTTACGCGGATGGAATCTATAGGCGCAAAATGCGGTCTATGCACCCGATGCGGCGCGTTTAAAAGCGGCATTTACGCAAGGGGGCTATCCCGGAAATATCCACACTGCGCACGCAACACGAGATTAAAACGTCAGGCTTTTGCGATGCGGCGCTGAGACGTCAGCTCGGCGGCGGAGGGAGGGAGTGGATGCTCCGGCGGTACAAACAGTTCGTCGGCGGCGAATCAGTTTGTTTTGAACAATAGTTTGTCATTAAACGCTTTGGTGTCGAATGAAGAAACCGCTAAATTCGTCTGCGGTGGTGTAAAGAATGTAAACCACTAAGTTGAACTGCGATTGCGCGACATCCCTGCACCTCGTCGGTGTAAACGACGAAGATTAGGAGGGAATTGCGCCCGCTATCAACGTCACGCACATCCCTCCGCGAAATTTCTACCCCATGTGAATACTGCTTGGGCAACTCCGGTTCATTTTACCTATTAAGAAAACAGTGCAATTGTTAGATTCCGGAACCTTGTTATTTGTTGTCTTACATCGTCTGGAAGCCCTGCGCGAACAGTTTTGGGGAGACGTGTGGGTTTCGCTCGGGGATGTTTACGACCTCTGGAAGGGAGAAGTTCGTGCGCGGGGCGGGGAGCAGCCTCTTTGGGGTGCGGGTGTCCCGCAAAGGAGGTGCATGGTCTTTGGTTCGGTACCACTGGAGAGAAAGGAGCCGCTCTCTAACTGCGGCCAAGTCCGGGGCTCGGGTTGTCGATGTTGGTATTCCTGTAACTCGTATGCTAAATTGTCTTTTATTAAACTGTTGCAAAGAAGTACTTGCGCAAACAGTTGCCTGGCCCGAAACTGCTACACCACAACCACCATCCAACGCAGGCCATCCTCCTCCACAGCCTCGAGGAGGAACCACCGTTTCCACCTATCAAGAACCTTCTTGGAATTCTCTTCAATATCGCCTAACAAGGCTACGGGTCAAATATTTCCATCTAATTCCGCCCAAAAGTGGATGAA
The DNA here is from genome assembly GCA_037355805.1 of Ixodes ricinus. Lineage (NCBI taxonomy): Eukaryota > Metazoa > Arthropoda > Arachnida > Ixodida > Ixodidae > Ixodes > Ixodes ricinus. Next base: position 50,593 of record JAZHYW010050946.1, read on the forward strand.
ACTGGCAAACAAAGTTTTAGGTGCACGAAATTACCAAAATCTGCCAATCCTAGCGGGCGAGGCGCGGCGAAGGCTACAGCGCAGTCAATGGACCCTTTTTCGGCTTTCCGGTCCGAGAGTAAAAAAAAACGCACGTGTTGCTTAGGCTCGGTGGAAAACAAGGCCGCCATTTTGCTTGACGCGTGGAAGATGTGTGGACGTGGTACGAGCTCGCACGACTATTCCTTCACACACTTGCGCGAGTCAGACCGAGTGCGACAGCAACTACTGCAACGTTAATCCGTTTACGGATTGCTGTGGCAACGGGCTAAGCCGCTTACAACCGCCATTGTTGCTGCGCGGCGCGGTCGTAAAAGGCTTGAAACTCGGTTCTGCCGGACACTGTCGAACTCAACGGAGGTGTGTGAATCACCCTTTAAGAGCTCTAGATCCTATTAGGTCCTCTAGCGACGGTGACCAGGTTCAGCCCCGCGGAGACATCGCTTTTGTGTTGTGAAGCAGGCACGTAGCCGAGGATTTTGTTTCGGGGGGGGGGGGGGGGGGGGCCGCCCATGACAAAATGCTGTATGAGGAGGAGGGGGGAGAGGAGGCCCCAGCAAAATGGAAGATTTCGGGGGGGGGGCCTGGGCCCCATGGGCCTCCCCCTGGATACGTGCCTGTTGTGAAGCATGGTGTAAGGCGCACCGCTATGCCTTTGAACTAGTGTTGGACAAAATATTCGATAAAAGTATTTAAGTTAAGTTACTAAATACCTGCTGAATAAAGTATTTAAAATACTACTCAAGTTGCTTTCACTGTAAAGTATGCTGAGCTAGAGTACAAATACTGAGAAATGTAATTGAATTACTCTTGAAGATACTTCCGCATTGCGTAATTCGTATCGACGTCAGTGACAAACACAATTATACAGTTGCGCAAATGTGGTTTACCTGAATAGTTTATTAACACGAAACAGCACAAAACGGCAAAAAAACACAAAAAAACATCAAAGTGTTATTTGATGCAGACCAACTATAAGGAGTAGGATATCACTGATCTGTGTCACGGAACACTTCTAAGACAATAATAATAAAAAAAAGGTCGCTTCTGTTATAGTGACATCGCTGAATATCATGTGCTACGGCGCACCTTAGACGCATCGTTTAACTGCAATTCATATTCAGTATAAACGAACTTGAGATACGGAAATGAGTGAATGGATAACAAAGGCCCACATAAAGCCACGGCACTCGTCGCACCTTCTTCAAGTAGGTTGTATTCAGAAAGGCACACAATATTGGAGGACGCTTTGTTAGCATTTTAAGAGGTCGTCCTGCTCGTAGTTCGTTTCCTCTCCTGTTCTCCGCTTCTCAATGTTCGCTTACAGACAGTGTTCGCAAGAGCACTAAATACCAATCTTTACTTCCGTAAAACTACCCTTTTGTTTGAGGATACTTTTGGAGAAATTCTAGGAAACAAAAAGCTCATTTGGAAGGAAAGGGGAAAACCTTCATTGCACGAGCTCTGGGGTGAAATATGTCATAATCGGCACAAAAGTGATGTTTTCACGAACTCAATATAATTCACCGCAGCATATCTTAGCTAGCAACAGGATTTGGGTGCTCGAAAGAATGTTTGACGTTTGCTCGTGCCACGCCCACGCCACTTCACACTGAAAAACTGGGAAAATGGCGGAATGTCAAAAATGTATTTGAGATAATGAGTACAAGATACTCAGAAATGTAAGTAAAATACAGTATATAATACTCTCGATCAAAAGTATTTGTAAAGATACCACGATACTTTGAAAAGTATTTGAAATAGAGTATCTAGATTAGAGGTATTTGAGATAGGCACAAGTCTGCTTTGAAGTACCGGAGGAGACTTCTCGGAAGCAGTACCGTCTGACCTAGAATGTGGTCCATTGGTTGTGTGACGAACTGCGCGAGGAGCCAGAGTTGAGGAGGCTGCGAGGTTCATCATGGACGGTGATGACTGTGGAACAGCAAGTATTGTGCGCACTTCGCTTTTACGCCACGGGGAGCTTTCAAGGCACGGTGGCGAGCGACGAGCACATTGTCCGCACAACGATGCTGACTGTAGCCTGATCCCTCGCTGTGTCCCTCGCTATTGTGCAGTGTCTGGGGATCCGGCGCGGCTGGATCAAATTTCCCCAGACAACCGAGAGAGAGGCACGACCTGAGACAGGGGCTTCCAACGGCTCGGCAGGATACCCGGCGTCATCGGTTGCGTCGACGGGACGATGATCGACGGGACAACGAACCGACGATGGCGATGACCGCCATCGTCGGTTCGTCACAGAACCACTTCACCGTCACGAAGGCGGCGTACTGGCGCCGCAAGCAATACTACGCTTTCATCGTGATGGTGGTAAGTACGATAACATATATACTTCGTCAGACCTTAGCATGAACTAACTGAGAAGGTTGTGCAAGCACGAGTGGTACACTCTAAGAAAAAAAATTACACCATCTTCCCGAAGGGAACCATGGGGTGATGCGGAGCATCGCGGATCGTTATTAACGGTGTTATTAACGGTGTTAGTAACGTTGTTAGTAACGTTGTTAACTTGCGTGTTATTACGTTGTTAACTTGCGTTGGTTACCACACATCGCGTGAACGTTGTTGGAAACTCCGCGATGCTCCGCATCACCCCTATAATTCCCCTCGGAAGATGGTGTAATTTTTTCGCTGCGCGCTCGCGGTCGCGTCCAGAATCGGGAGCAGCCTCGTTGCTGACGTTTACCACGCGGCTTCCCGTTCTCGAAGGTCGGGTTCCGCCGCTCGCTTCGTACGTGTTACGTTGAACTTCACGGTCCCGAACCTCAGGTTGTGCTGCTCGACGTTCTCGAACCGCCGCTGATTCACGTTGTCGTAGTTCAGCATCTGCCGCTCGACGTTGACGAATGGACGCCGCTTCTCGTTGCCGTAGTTCAGGGTCTGCCGCTCGCTTCAAGCGCTTGCGCTCAGCATCGCGTGCCCTCCGCTGCGCAATGCTTTGTCTTCAGTGGACGTAGCGTTGCTGGCAGTTTGTGAGGTGGTGCTGACGCTTGCTTGCGCCAACCCACTAACTGACGGGACTGTTGCTTCCATCACACTTCATCGGAAGAACGGAGCGAAGTGGAGTCAACAGCGCTAACTGAACGCGCGCAGCGCACTGCCGCTGCTTATATTAACACTTGAAGGATAGGAGACTAGGGGAGGAGAGTTGCGCATGCGCGTGCGGCGTGGAGTAGAAGCGAACGCACGCGAAGTGCACGCAGCTGGTAGAGAGAGAGAGCGGAGAGAGTAACGCGCAGCTGTTGGAGAGGGAAGGAGGAGAGTTGCGCATGCGTAGTGTGAGTGCGGACGCCGACGCCGCGGGACATAGACCTGAGCAAGAGATGCTCCGCACCTAAAAAGGAGAAAGGTAGTAACGGCGACTGTTCCTCCTTGTTGTGGTCAAGCTGCGCCCAGAGAAGGAGGAACAGCAGTTTGGATGAAAGGAGAAGGTACACTTCCTCCTTGTTCAGTTGGCGCAGGGGTAGAACATCGCACTACTGACCAAGTGGTCGAAGGTTTGATCCCTTGAAGGAGCGGTGTTTTTTTTTTTTTTCGTTAAGTTTTTTTTTAATTTTTTTATTTACCAAAACAGGCATAAACAAACCCAGACCGATGGAAGGAAAATTAAAGTCCTTATTGTCCACCGACGCCAAGGAAAACTATACAAATATCATTGCTACAAGCTTCATCAGCGCGCTGTTTGATAAACAAGATTTGGGCACCCAGGTTGGATCTAAGCCGTTTACGCAGGGGCCAAGGCGACGAGGTCGGTCCTTCAGTCGTTTCTTTTGCCGCGGCGTTTTTGACATTCACAAAGAAAGAAGTTTAAACACTCCGTCATAAACCGCTAAGCTTCGAAACGATGCCGACACTGCTACGCACACTGGCGGCTGCAATCAGCTGCGATAGCGGCGGTATGGTGGCTAGAAAGGGAAGTGTGACGGGCGCCGTATGCGCGCCATGTCAGAGAGGGGCGCGAGTTGCGATGAAAATCTTCGCCACCGCGAGGGGCGCTGCAGTCTGCAGGAGAGTCAGCGGTCTCGGGTGATCTGTTGGTTCGCGGGCGCCGGCGCTCTTCTGAGGCTGCTACAAGTTCTGCTGTTTTGGCTGTTCTGCTGTCTTGGCTGTGAGTAATCATAATATAGCATTAGGCTCATAATAAATAAGTGTATTAAGATAAGCTCAAGGTAATCAAGAGTCGTCCTAATGTCATTTCGGTCTAATTCAAGTCCACTGGGTTAAAAGTAACTCAAAGAAATCAAAAGAGTAATAATAATGTCAACTGAGTTCATTATAGATCATTTGGAGGTATAATAACACGAAGTAATCAAACGAGTAGCCAAAATGTCAATTAGGCCGAATTAAAGTCCATTTGGTCAATAGTAACTCAAAGTAATAAAACAAGTAATTGCAATGTCAATTGAGCGAATAATAAATAATTTATTAAATATTAGCCCCCAAAATTATAACAGTCATCGCAATATCAATGAGGCCGAATTAAGGTCCCCTGGATCAAAAGTAACTCGAAGTAATCAAAAGACTAATAATAATGACTGACTGAGCTCACAACCGATAAATTGGCGTACTATAATTACACAAAGTAAACAAGAGTCACCAAATGTCACTTAGGCCGAATTAAAGTCAATTGAATTGAGAGTAACTCAAAGTAATCAAGAGTAATCATAATGTCAATAATCATCACATAAAAATTCAATTTGTTGAATATTAGCTGAAAGTAATGAGAGTCATTACAATGGCGTTTAATTCGAATTTATGGCCAATGGGTCAAAAGTAACTCGAAGTAATCAAAAGAGGAATAATAGTGTCAACTGAGTTTATTATAGATCAGTTTGAGCAATAATAGCACGAAGTAATCAAAAGAGTAATCATAAATTGCAATTGTACTTATATCATCTCAATTGTATCAATGATAAGTCGAGTAATAAAAAATATTGAACAAAACGTCCATTCAGCTAAAATAAATTGAGTGCGCCACAATAACTCTAGGTTACAAAAAGAGTAATAAACATATCGAATTACGCCTCGTCAAAAGTGGGACTAGTAACTCCAAGTAGTCACAATAGTGATCAAATGATCAGCTGTCCCCCAAAAATCTAAGTGGGTGGTTTCATTTTGAAATCGAACACGCTTGTCGGAGTGGGTCTTTCGATTTTTTTTTGAAAAATATATGTAATTGCCCCATTTCTGGAAAGAACAAAACCGCTTTTCAAAATTTTTAAAAAAATATTTCGCTTTACAAAAAATTATTGAGTGGAGCAGGGTGAAAATCTATTTTTCACTCCGTGATTTTTCTACCCAGTTCTGTACGCTGGTATGAATACAGGAAGCATACAAAACTCACAGTAATTTGTTGTGCTCTTATATGTTATTCTGACTATTTTTTAGTTCAAAGTAAAATACTTTTGTATTTTTGTTCATTGAGGTAAAAATGCCAAACATCGTCTCTTTGACAATCCGGTGACATCTTCAGAGCCTTGTAACTCATGAGTTATTATATTTGTCGCTTACCAAATACTATGCAGGTGTAGCCCTATACATGGGCTATCGACGGGCATAAGTTTAGTTTATTTTATTTTCACTGAATTTTTTATATAAAATTTGAAATATCGTCGAAAATGAAATTAACCGATATTTTGAACCCACTTTATTAAAAAAGGCCATTTTTTATTTCGTTCAATTTTTTTATTATTGCTGCCGATCATATGAACTTTCAATTGGCTTGATGCGATTTCCCCCTTTTTTGTTGTATCTTCTCTAGAAGGGATTGAAATCGCTCCCACGTGACAATGCGGTGACAACTTCAGAGCCTTGTAACTCATGAGTTATTATATTTGTCGCTTATCAAATACTGTGCGGGTGTAGCCCTACACATGGAACTGTCGACGGGCATAAGTTTAGTTTATTTTATTTTCACTGAATGTTTTATATAAAATTTGAAATATCGTCGAAAATGAAATTAACCGATATTTTGAACCCACTTTATTCAAAAAGGCCATTTTTTATTTCGTTCAATTTTTTTATTATTGCTGCCGATCATATGAACTTTCAATTGGCTTGATGCGATTTCCCCTTTTTTGTTGTATCTTATCTAGAAGGGATTGAAATCGCTCCCACGTGACAATGCGGTGACAACTTCAGAGCCTTGTAACTCATGAGTTATTATATTTGTCGCTTACCAAATACTGTGCGGGTGTAGCCCTATACATGGAGCTATCGACGGGCATAAGTTTAGTTTATTTTATTTTCACTGGAATTTTTTATATAAAATTTGAAATATCGTCGAAAATGAAATTAACCGATATTTTGAACCCACTTTATTAAAAAAGGCCATTTTTTATTTCGTTCAATTTTTTTATTATTGCTGCCGATCATATGAACTTTCAATTGGCTTGATGCGATTTCCCCCTTTTTTGTTGTATCTTCTCTAGAAGGGATTGAAATCGCTCCCACGTGACAATGCGGTGACAACTTCAGAGCCTTGTAACTCATGAGTTATTATATTTGTCGCTTACCAAATACTGTGGGGTGTAGCCCTATACATGGAATATCGACGGACATAAGTTTAGTTTATTTTATTTTCACGGAATTTTTTATATAAAAATTTGAAATATCGTCGAAAATGGAAATTAACCGATATTTTGAACCCACTTTATTAAAAAAGGCCATTTTTTATTTCGTTCAATTTTTTTATTATTGCTGCCGATCATATGAACTTTCAATTGGCTTGATGCGATTTCCCCCTTTTTTGTATGTATCTTCTCTAGAAGGGATTGAAATCGCTCCCACGTGACAATGCGGTGACAACTTCAGAGCCTTGTAACTCATGAGTTATTATATTTGTCGCTTATCAATAACTATGCGGGTGTAGCCCTACACATGGAATGTCGACGGGCATAAGTTTAGTTTATTTTATTTTCACGGAATGTTTTATATAAAATTTGAAATATCGTCGAAAATGAAATTAACCGATATTTTGAACCCACTTTATTAAAAAAGGCCATTCTTTATTTCGTTCAATTTTTTTATTATTGCTGCCGATCATATGAACTTTCAATTGGCTTGATGCGATTTCCCCTTTTTTGTTGTATCTTCTCTAGAAGGGATTGCAATCGCTCCCACGTGACAATGCGGTGACAACTTCAGAGCCTTGTAACTCATGAGTTATTATATTTGTCGCTTATCAAATACTATGCGGGTGTAGCCCTACACATGGAATGTCGACGGGCATAAGTTTAGTTTATTTTATTTTCACGGAATGTTTTATATAAAATTTGAAATATCGTCGAAAATGAAATTAACCGATATTTTGAACCCACTTTATTAAAAAAGGCCATTTTTTATTTCGTTCAATTTTTTATTATTGCTGCCGATCATATGAACTTTCAATTGGCTTGATGCGATTTCCCCCTTTTTTGTTGTATCTTCTCTAGAAGGGATTGAAATCGCTCCCACGTGACAATGCGGTGACAACTTCAGAGCCTTGTAACTCATGAGTTATTATATTTGTCGCTTATCAAATACTGTGCGGGTGTAGCCCTACACATGGAATATCGACGGGCATAAGTTTAGTTTATTTTATTTTCACGGAATGTTTTATATAAAATTTGAAATATCGTCGAAAATGAAATTAACCGATATTTTGAACCCACTTTATTAAAAAAGGCCATTTTTTATTTCGTTCAATTTTTTATTATTGCTGCCGATCATATGAACTTTCAATTGGCTTGATGCGATTTCCCCTTTTTTGTTGTATCTTCTCTAGAAGGGATTGAAATCGCTCCCACGTGACAATGCGGTGACAACTTCAGAGCCTTGTAACTCATGAGTTATTATATTTGTCGCTTATCAAATACTGTGCGGGTGTAGCCCTACACATGGAATATCGACGGGCATAAGTTTAGTTTATTTTATTTTCACGGAATTTTTTATATAAAATTTGAAATATCGTCGAAAATGAAATTAACCGATATTTTGAACCCACTTTATTAAAAAAGGCCATTCTTTATTTCGTTCAATTTTTTATTATTGCTGCCGATCATATGAACTTTCAATTGGCTTGATGCGATTTCCCCTTTTTTTGTTGTATCTTCTCTAGAAGGGATTGAAATCGCTCCCACGTGACAATGCGGTGACAACTTCAGAGCCTTGTAACTCATGAGTTATTATATTTGTCGCTTATCAAATACTGTGCGGGTGTAGCCCTATACATGGAATGTCGACGGGCATAAGTTTAGTTTATTTTATTTTCACGGAATGTTTTATATAAAATTTGAAATATCGTCGAAAATGAAATTAACCGATATTTTGAACCCACTTTATTAAAAAAGGCCATTTTTTATTTCGTTCAATTTTTTTATTATTGCTGCCGATCATATGAACTTTCAATTGGCTTGATGCGATTTCCCCTTTTTTGTTGTATCTTCTCTAGAAGGGATTGAAATCGCTCCCACGTGACAATGCGGTGACAACTTCAGAGCCTTGTAACTCATGAGTTATTATATTTGTCGCTTATCAAATACTGTGCGGGTGTAGCCCTATACATGGAATATCGACGGGCATAAGTTTAGTTTATTTTATTTTCACGGAATGTTTTATATAAAATTTGAAATATCGTCGAAAATGAAATTAACCGATATTTTGAACCCACTTTATTAAAAAAAGGCCATTTTTTATTTCGTTCAATTTTTTTATTATTGCTGCCGATCATATGAACTTTCAATTGGCTTGATGCGATTTCCCCTTTTTTTGTTGTATCTTCTCTAGAAGGGATTGAAATCGCTCCCACGTGACAATGCGGTGACAACTTCAGAGCCTTGTAACTCATGAGTTATTATATTTGTCGCTTACCAAATACTGTGCGGGTGTAGCCCTATACATGGAATGTCGACGGGCATAAGTTTAGTTTATTTTATTTTCACGGAATGTTTTATATAAAATTTGAAATATCGTCGAAAATGAAATTAACCGATATTTTGAACCCACTTTATTAAAAAGGCCATTTTTTATTTCGTTCAATTTTTTTATTATTGCTGCCGATCATATGAACTTTCAATTGGCTTGATGCGATTTCCCCTTTTTTGTTGTATCTTCTCTAGAAGGGATTGAAATCGCTCCCACGTGACAATGCGGTGACAACTTCAGAGCCTTGTAACTCATGAGTTATTATATTTGTCGCTTATCAAATACTGTGCGGGTGTAGCCCTATACATGGAATGTCGACGGGCATAAGTTTAGTTTATTTTATTTTCACGGAATGTTTTATATAAAATTTGAAATATCGTCGAAAATGAAATTAACCGATATTTTGAACCCACTTTATTAAAAAAGGCCATTTTTTATTTCGTTCAATTTTTTTATTATTGCTGCCGATCATATGAACTTTCAATTGGCTTGATGCGATTTCCCCCTTTTTTTGTTGCATCTTCTCAGAAGGGATTGAAATCGCTCCCACGTGACAATGCGGTGACAACTTCAGAGCCTTGTAACTCATGAGTTATTATATTTGTCGCTTATCAAATACTGTGCGGGTGTAGCCCTACACATGGAATGTCGACGGGCATAAGTTTAGTTTATTTTATTTTCACGGAATGTTTTATATAAAATTTGAAATATCGTCGAAAATGAAATTAACCGATATTTTGAACCCACTTTATTAAAAAAGGCCATTTTTTATTTCGTTCAATTTTTTATTATTGCTGCCGATCATATGAACTTTCAATTGGCTTGATGCGATTTCCCCTTTTTTTGTTGTATCTTCTCTAGAAGGGATTGAAATAGCTCCCACGTGACAATGCGGTGACAACTTCAGAGCCTTGTAACTCATGAGTTATTATATTTGTCGCTTACCAAATACTGTGTGGGTGTAGCCCTACACATGGAATGTCGACGGGCATAAGTTTAGTTTATTTTATTTTCACGGAATGTTTTATATAAAATTTGAAATATCGTCGAAAATGAAATTAACCGATATTTTGTAACCCACTTTATCGAAAAAAGCCCATTTTTTATTTCGTTCAATTTTTTTATTATTGCTGCCGATAATATGAACTTTCAATTGGCTTGATTGGATTTCCCCCTTTCTGTTGTATCTTCTCTAGAACCGATCGAAATCGCTCCCACTTTCTCAGAACGGCCAAACGCAGTTTCCGTAGGTCGGCTTCGCTGCAAAGATTATACTGCTTATTTGTGTGTTCAAATGCAGCGGGTAAATTAATTTAGATTGAGAACACTCGTGCTTGGCTACATATTGTATTTTCTTAATTTTTTATTGATGGCAACTGACATTCCGTGGTCCGATCGTTAGCGGTGCAGCGGATGTTCCATTACTTTTATTTGTTCAGAAACCAAAGCAACGTGTGCCTAGCCAAAGCAAATCTACCGTAGCCACCTAAAATAAAATCGTTAAATCGCTTTTCCGACAAAGTGGAGAAACTAAAAGTCTACAGAGACATTAAGTGACTGCTTTCGCTGCCTTCTGTGCATGTGGGAATCGCTGCTTCTTGGCATCAGAGATATCGATCAGTCTTGAACAAAACCCAACACATTTATTTTTAACTGCAGGGTCATTCCACGCCAAACGATCCAGCCCCTAAATCGACCATCACGGATTTGGTTTTAAAAAATCATAGGCACTTAAATCGACGTAAAAGTGACCTTCCCAATATATTTTTGCAGTAAAAATTCTTTTGCTCCTTTGGCGACCCCTTTTTTTCCACGAACAACTGGCTTCAAGGGCTATATACGGCATTTTTTGTCCTGGCAGTTTTGAAACTAGGCTGTAAAATAACACTGTTTTTAGTAACTAAATAGGTCCCTCTAAATGCCCAAATAGTTATTTGCATGTAATTTCAACCTTTTCTTGCAATTCTATGGCACTAAAAATCGCCTAAAATGCCGATATTCACATTTTTTTCCTCGGAAAACGGCAAATTATCAACCATAAAGTTTATTTGCATTAATAGTACTTGAATGGAAGTTCATTATAAAAATATTTTTCGTATATTATTTGTTGCGGTGTTTCCTGGAAAAAAATCGCCAATCTTGAAAATAGAGCAAAAAGAGCAACATTCACTTAAGAATAACGGTATGAGGTGGTCGGTCTAAAAATATATTGTCAGCGGCAATACGTCATTTAGAACCCAGACATCAAATAGGCAATGTTAGAAAAAAGTGTTATTTCTTAAACGCGAAAAAATAATTTTTGAAGTTCGGTCGCCGCACCCTCGCGTGCTTGTCTAGAGACGTCGAACAGCGGCGTACTGCAGCGGCGACGCCGCGGGGCAACAGAGCAGACGGGTTCGCTACGCGAGCGCGCAAAGCAGACGGGTTCGCTACGCAAGCGCGCAAAGCAGACGGGTTCGCTAAATAGGAGTGCAAAGCAGACGACAGAATCTAAAAAGTGGTTGTGACATCGTCTGCTAATCGCACAGCGGCGTGAGTTCACATGTAATGGGTGGAAAGTGAACAAACGTTTTACGATGGAACCGAATAACGCAGGTAATCTGGCTTCCACGGATCATGCCAGGGAATCTCAAGGTAGGTTTTAGGCAATATGCTTTACTAGTTATTGCTTTTAAACGTTCTAAAAGCGAGGTTTTAGCATCGTACTTGTTACAGTAATTCGAGAAACGCAGGTGAAATTCGGTTCTTTGAATGCACTGAGAAAACAATACATCTTTTTTCAGAAGACCATCTTGTGCCGTGTTCATTGGGGCCAAAAGGGTGCCATAAAACGACGCAAGTCAACAGGAAGTTTCTCGTTAAAATTTCAACTTTGACAGAAAGAGAACAACGCCTTTTGGCTCTACGTGCAAACAAAGACGAAGACGCGCTCAACACAATATGCGCTCATCATTATCAAACTTACGTAAAGAAGTATACCACACTTCTGGCTTCCAAGTTCTGCATGGACCCGTTCCTTGAACACACCAGGAGCCGGCGTGGGACATCAGTTATATCACTAGAGATTGCGATAGCTCTGCCGTCATTGAAGCTTGTTCCTGGAGAAAGGTTGTGCCCGGGGTGCAAAGTTCGCTGCTTCCAAATGGACGCGAGGTTCAAGCAGACTACTGACACGCTTACTGAAGAGATGACCTCCTCTGAAATTAGCGACCAGGAAGAAGCATTCCCCTCATCGTTGAGTCTCAAATTTTCAGCAGTTGGGGAAATTCCTCCGTCCATGGGGCAGAAGTACGGACAAACAAATACGGATATGCAAACGACGCTGGACAGTCGAAGCCGGAATGTCAGTAACCTGACCAACACTGCGGACGTCAACGTCTCGTCGCCATCTAGACCAACACCTAGTTATGAGTTCCTGACAGACGACTACAGACGGCTCATGGAAGACGTCAAGAAGCGCTTTGGCGAAGAAAAAGACCGAACAAAAAGATTTCGCTTTTGACCCTGGCCCCGAGCTCGTGGTCACGAAAACGAATCTCGCAGTATTTTGGTGCCTCTGAAAGACAGGTTCGTCTTGCCATGTCAATGAAACAAGAGAAGGGCATCTTGAGTTGCTCAACGCAAAGGTTGAACAGACCACTAGACGAATCCACTAAAAGCTCTGTCAGAAACTTTTATGAAGACGAGCTTGTTTCCATCTGCCTTCCAGGCAAAAAAGACGTCGTTCGTGGGAGCCAAAAACGATTGCTTTTAATGAACCTGAAGGAAGCATATGAAGAATGGAAGAAGAGCAACAACGGAGTGAAATGCGGGTTCTCAAAGTTCGCTGCCTTACGGCCCAAGCACTGTGTGCTTGCTGGAGCTTCAGGAACGCACTCAGTCTGCGTTTGCCTTTATCACCAGAACCTGAAGTTACTTCTTCACTCATCGGGTCTGGAACACACAGTTGATTCCTTGGTTGGAATGACAGTGTGTGACTTAAACAATGAAGACTGCATGCTTGGCAGGTGTAAGCAATGCCCAGGCATTACGCAAGTCGCACCTTTGCTTATGAACTCCGCAGCCCTTGACCCCGACTTAGTGAGCAACGTTACCGTCTGTCAGTGGGTCAGTGGAGCACGGTGCAAACTCGAGACAATGGTTCTTACGCCAGAAGAATTGTCCGAGCGGTTGCTAGATATGCTGAAAGAACTAAAGACGCATCACTTCGTGAGCAAGGTTCAGGCGCGTCATCTACGCGACTTAAAAATGCGTCTTACGCCAACAGAAGCAATAGTGCTGCTAGATTTTGCTGAAAACTACAGCTTTCTTGTTCAGGACGCTCCACAATCATATCATTGGGACACTACCCAAGCTACAGTTCATCCCGTCGTCGTCTATTTTCGTCCACCAGATCGTCGTGACGAGCTCCACGTCATATCATACGCAATGATATCTGACTGTTTGGACCATACCACTGCAACGGTGTCGACTTTCCAGAAAATGTTTCTGGATGACTTGAAAGCCCAACTGCCTCACGTAGAGCACATTCATTACTTCTCGGACGGTGCGGCGTCTCAATACAAGAACAAAAATAACTTTGTAAACCTCTGTCATCACGTGGAAGACTACAACCTCAGTGCAACATGGAACTTTTTTGCAACATCGCACGGAAAAAGTGCCTGCGATGGAGTGGGCGGAACTGTGAAGAGACTGGCTGCGAAGTCAAGCCTACAAAGACCATTCAGCGGACAAATTTTAACACCACTAAATCTCTTCAACTGGGCACGCGACAACCTGACACAAATTCGAGCGATCTGGGTGCCGGAAAGTGATGTTCAGGCGCGGCGAGAGATGTTATCATCCCGGTTCAATGTCGCTCTACCTATCCGCGGGACTAGAGGACTCCATTACTTCGAGCCAACCTCACTGACCGAAATGAACGTCGGCTTTACTTCTCTTTCAAGAACAGTAAACGTCACGACGGCGTCACGTCCTCAAATCGACTGTGTGTGAGAAGATGTGATAGAGCAAGTATTCCGAAGAACCCATCATCAGCTTGAGTGCCCGCCTTGGGGCCGACGAGCTGGGTTGGCTTGAACTTCAAAAATTAATTTTTCGCGTTTAAGAAATAACACTTTTTTCTAACACTGCCTATTTGATGTCTGGGTTCTAAATTACGTATTGCCTTTGTCAATATATTTTTAGACCGACCACCTCATACCGTTATTCTTAAGTGAATGTTGCACTTTTTGCGCTATTTTCAAGATTGGCGATTTTTTCCTCGAAACACCGCGACAAATATTATACAAAAAATATTTTTATAATGAACTTCAATTCAAGTGCTATCAATACAAGTGAAATTTATGCCTGATAATTTTGCCCTTTTACGAGGAAAAAAAGGTGAATATCGGCATTTTAGGCGATTTTTAGTGCCACAGAATTGCAAGAAAAAGTTGAAATTACATGCAATTATCGATTTCGGCATTTAAAGGGACCTATTTAGTTACTAAAAACAGTGTTATTTTACAGCCTAGTTTCAAAACTGCCAGGAAAAAAAATGCCGTCGATAGCCTTTGAAACCAGTTGTTCGCGGTAATCAAGGGGTCGCCAAAAGAGCAAAAAAATTTTTACTGCAAAAATATATTGGAAAGGGCACTTTTACGTCGCCCTAAGTGCCTACAAATTTTTAAAACCAAATCCGTGATGGTCGATTTAGGGGCTGGATCGTTTGGCGTGGAATGACCCTGCACACACTCGTTCAAACAGAAGGGCCACCGTCTCGGGTTCACCGCTCGCTCGCTTTGGCTCCAGTTTTCGTTCTATCCGTCTCGACTTACCACGCTGTTGAACTTCTCGGCTGCATCCGACCGCTGCGGTACAAAGTTCAGCTCGCCCCCTCGCTCGATCGTCTCCGCAGAGGCAAGCCGATGCCGTTGTCAAAAAGTTTCAATATTGCGTTGCTCGTGAACTGGACTATTTAAAGCACAACAACATATTGTTTTACAAGTGCATCCTAAATATATTAGCGTTAATTAATAAAAGTGACTATTTATCGCCAATTGGTGTTTGTGTTCTGTAAACAAATTGTCTTTGCTTCATGTAAACTCAGTTCGTTTTCCTCACTTTTTTCTGCACACTGCTTTTCCTTCCTAAAGAGGGGCATGATATACACGCTCACAATAAAGAACAGGCAATTACATGGTTATTGATCGCAGGCGACAAGGCACATCGTGGATTGGCGCCCGTGCCGGATGCTTCCTGGGTGTAACGGAGATGGGCCCATAGCGCGAAGCGCCGGGCGTGCTGTACGTGCCTTACAAGCTGTGTATAGCACAAACAGTTATATGACCCCGGTCTGGCTACATGAAGAGCTCGTTCAGCTTTCTCCGCCCTTTGTGCCCTGGATTTAGACATCGGATAATGGAACATCCGCTGCACCGCTAACGATCGGACTAAGGAATGTCAGTTTCCATCATTAAAAAAATTAAGAAAATAAAATATGTAGCCAAGCACGGTGTTCTCAATCAAAATGAATTGACCCGCTGCATTTGAACACATAACTACAGTGTGGTCTTTGCAGCAGCCGACCTGCGGAAGCTGCGTTTGGCCGTTCTGAGAAAGTGGGGAGCGATTTCGATCACTTCTAGAGAAGATACAACAAGAAAGGGGGAAATCCCATCAAGCCAATTGAGAATTCATATGATCGGTAGCACTAATAAAAAAATTGAAGGAAATAAAAAATTGTCTTTTTCGATAAAGTGGGTTCAAAATATCGGCTAATTTCATTTTCGACGATATTTCAAATTTTATATAAAAAATTCCGTGAAAATACAATAAACTAAACTTATGCTCGTCGACATTCCATGTGTAGGGCTACACCCGCACAGTATTTGGTAACCGACAAATATAATAACTCATGAGTTACAAGGCTCTGAAGATGTCACCGGATTGTCAAAGAGACGATGTTTGGCATTTTTTACCTTAATAAACAAAAATACAAAAGTATTTTACTTTGAACTAAATAAATAGTCGGAATAACATATAAGAGCACAAAAAATTACTGTGAGTTTTGTATGCTTCCCGTATTCATACCAGTGTACAGAACTGGGTAGAAAAATCACGGAGTAAAAAATAGATGTTCACCCTACTCCACTCAATACTTTTTTGTGAAGCGAAATATTTTTTTAAGATATTTCGAAAAGCGGTTTTGTTCTTTCCAGGAATGGGGCAATTACATATATTTTTTCAAAAGAATCGAAAGACCCACTTAGACAAGCGTGTTCGATTTCAAATGAAACCACCCAAGTGTATAAACAATTATTCTAAGTTACCAAATGTGTAAGCAAAACACGACCACTGAACGCAATTAGTGCATATACCGTATATGGTGGATTAAATTGACTGACCCCGGGATTAAAGTGGTAGCGCAAGGCTTGAATTCCTGTGGCGATTGGATTCAATTGGGTGGTACTGGGATTAAATTGGACGTCGCTTGGATCAAGATGAGCGGGAAAACCTGTAGTTTAGTGTGTGGCATCTCTGGAATAAGCGGCAATCAAACATTTGTCCGCATGCGCACTTTTCCTAGACATTTTTTGCTGACTTATTGAGATAAAATACTCGGCGCGCTTACTAACGCCTGTCCATGAACTCTCTTCCGAGAAAGAAAAAGACTGCCAAAACACTAGGCTGCTTCAGAAGCAAGTAGTTTCTTCCTTTGGCTTGTAATCTTGACGCAATACCCGTAAGAGTAAATAAAAGTGAGTTCTACATTCTATGCCTTGTTCGTCACATTTTTCTTATGTTGCGCCTCTGAAACATATGAAGTGTCCACATTCATAAAGTTATCAAGCCAAAAAAAAAAATCCAATTTCCCCAGCACGGAACATATATTCGACAGGGTGGACGTTCACCTGCTCCAGCGCATTTGTTCTAAATGTAAATCAAAAATACTTTTTTTCCGTTCCTTTCTATGGCGTAACAAGGCGTCAGTAGATCCAGCTCTCGAAAAAAACGTCAAGTTGTCTTTTATTTGCGTATCAACTATTTTACAGTATTCGCAACAAGGGGAAAATATCGCGCAGCGCTCCATTCCTATGCTCCGCACGCCAGCGCTAACTAGCCTGCTGCGCGCAGCGCCCTCTATTATTTTCAGCGCAACTCTGTGCAGCCCTCCGCTCCCGGCCGCCACACTTCCCCTTCCAGCCACCATAGCGGCGGACTTCGGGCCTCGGCCTCTTCGGCCACATTTCGTAACTCGGCTGCCTCGGCCGCCTCGACTGCCGGGCCCTGACCCTGCACTCTAAGAAAAAATTGGAGGTAAAAGGTAGCAACGGCGCGTCTTCCTCCCTTCTACTGACGCGCCACCAAGCGGACTCGAGAAGAAGGGAGGCATCTTCTTTCGGTTTCGTTTTTCGAGCACGTCGCGCACGTTGTTAAATAAATGTTGTTGAGTTGATTGAGCTTCAGCGGCAGCGAAGGCCGCCGTTAATTCCGTCTTCTAGTCCAAACGTGCAGAACATTTCGGTTGCATTGACGTTTTTACCACTAATTTTTTCAAACGAACAAATGAAGCCGCTAGAAACAGCGAAGTTCCGGAGCAGTGCCAGCAGCGCTACGTACACTGGGTAAGATGGCCGTCTCTGGATTGCGGGACGTACGCGGCTTCTAGGCCACTGTAGCGGAACTACAGTAGCGGAACCACGAGGCACTGTATCGACGTTTTCGACGTTATGGAAATCGCAGGAACTGTGTCCAAGGCAGGCAGGTTTTCCTGCCGGCTGCCTGGGTGCCTTCCGTGCTGAGTTCGGTTCTGTTTTCCCGTGCCGAGTGCCAACCGGCGTTCAACGTGGTTCTGTATTTCTGCGTGTCAGCAACATAGCAGCAACATCGTGATGGCAGTGTTGTGCGTAGTGAACAGAAGACTGGAATTATCGCCGATGTGACCGTGTGTTCGCGTATCAGTGGTGTAACAACAAGATGAGATGACGTAAACTGTCGGGCATTGATGCCGCTGGTCGGGCCGTGATCGGAGGGGGCGGGGTGTCGCAGGTTGACATTCCCCTTTACATTAAAGAGTTTAAGACCACTTGAGAAATTAGGTGCAGTCGATCGACGTGCGGATAATCATGTTGGAACGCTGGTCTGAACGGTAAGCTCCTATCGTACAGTGGCCAATGTGACTGTCGGTCCCCGAGAGCGATTGCGCTCTGGTGAAAAGACTGAACAGTACGAAATAATGACGGAAAGTACTATATTTACAATGAAATTTTAGCATAAAAAAGGTAAAATCGAAAAAAAAGCTATCCTTTATTTTGCTGTTTAAATATACTACGGTTCCTGGAGAAACTGCCCTCCAAGTGGCGCGCTGGGATGAGCGCTAGACGTTTTCGAGCTCGCCACGGGGTAGCTCCGTACACTTAACACCTGCCGCAAGTCGCGGCTTTGACTGCATTCAAGTTGATCGAAAAGCGATCTCTCTGCCCGTGAAGCATCACTTCCAGCTGAGTGAATATCCGCTCTACACAGATTAATTCAAGACGGCAATTGCAGCCGTGCGCGAACAGCACAAATAGAAAAACAAACACTACAATAGAAATACTGGCTAGGAAGTGCCGTGCGGGGAAACAAACCCAGGCTTGGAACCGCATTGGAGCGGCTCGATTTATTGGCTTTCAAATAATTACGGCATGATCGAGCGTTTTCTTTTTAATAAGAGATTCATCCCCTGAGCCATTAAAAATACTCTCAGATGTATGACATTGCTGGAAAAAATCAACATGCTGGGAATATTTTTTATTGCTTAGGAGTCACCGAAAAATTCCGTACGTTCAAAACGACCAGTATAAAAGACGGAAACGCAGAGCTCGGGAGTAGTGATCGGGTTAGTGTGCTGTTGTATTGCTGTTTGTATGCTGTTGTATTGATGTTTGTATGTATGTGTATGCGCTCTATGTATGTTCAGCTGATGCTTGTACCGTAGAACGCGTAATGTGTCTACCTGTGTGAAATAGAGGGTCCCGAAGCGCAATGGTGGCGTCAGAAAATAAAATATTTTTGTAGAACATGAATTGGGCGGTAACTAGCGCCACCTAGCCTAGCTACTTGCGATCAATCTGCTTGACCCTGCCATCTGGTGGCAAGCGATTTAACCTCCTTTTACGCTACGCGGCTACGCCATAATTTCGTGGTTACCGTGCTGAAACGAGCCAAGAGGCTGCTTCGGATTTGCTTTTTTGAGAGCGGCTTTTGGTTTTGCGGGCGAATGGTTTACCACTCCTTCGTGATGTGCGGTTGACGCAACGGTTGACGAAGGAATTGTGGCTCGAGGAATAGCAAAGGTAAGACAAAGTGCGCGAACTGGGTGCCGGTTGTCTCCGTTTAACATCGCAGTGCTGACGATGAGACGACTGAGTGACTGCATGCTTTCGAAACGTAAGTTTCTTTACCTGCAGGGGAAGCCGGCTTCGGAAATAAATACAGTTCGCGGAAAGCTCGTGTTACGTTTTTATTTGCTGCTCCTCTCGCTCCGTACAATAGACTTCGTGTTCTCGTTAAGCCTTATTGAGCTCGATTTGCTCGATTCGTGGCCGCCATATTGAGATGCAGGCGACGGAGGAACTTTTGCTCCCCTGCTTTAGGGACGAAAGTTTCTCCTTTCTGAAGGAACATATGTGTCAAGAGCGTTCCTCCCTTTAGGGAGGACTATACTGACTTTTTGTTTAAGAGTGTAGGGTTGACTGCCTTGACTGGAGCACTTGCTGCACGAGACCTCGAGCAACCGCCGGGGCTTTATCCAAAGCAGTAGTTCGCGCTTTTAGCATGCGCGGCTAACAATAGTTCATGCTAAGGTGAGACGAAGAATAGTTCAATGGCCGTTCTAAATGGGTTTGAAAACGAGCGTAACGCTAATGCGGTGTGGATATGCCACTTTACAAATGAGAGTTCTGGGTTGTTAGTACTCGTTCATCCTCCGCACAAGCGTTTGTACGACGGAGGGAGGGAGCGTTTGTCAGCTGAAAAGCTTTGGATCTCAGTTTGTTTTCATGGCGTGTTTAGCTTTTAAGCATTAGTCCCTGTCCTGTATGATAAAGCGTAAACTATCCTTTGAAGAAAAAACAAATTTGCCTAAACTGTTGTTTTTGTTGATAACGGGCTTTATGGCGCAAAGCTACTATGGCCCTACTGCACCAAGCTCGTTTAGTTGCAACGTACTCAGAACTTATTAATACAAATTATCTAAAAGGTT
This sequence comes from Ixodes ricinus, assembly GCA_037355805.1. Classification (NCBI taxonomy): domain Eukaryota; kingdom Metazoa; phylum Arthropoda; class Arachnida; order Ixodida; family Ixodidae; genus Ixodes; species Ixodes ricinus. The sequence continues at coordinate 70,787 of JAZHYW010050946.1, forward strand.
TATGTGACAATGTTAAAAGTCCTAGGATTAAAATTACAACTCCAGTAGGAAGTCGATTTTTCTTAAATAATTTATGACACGATCAAACGGTACTATAGGGGTGTCACCAATTAGCAGCGCTAAATTTAAAAAAATGTGGTGTCAAAAAAAAAATAACTAGGGGAAATGTGTACGTCGTTCTTGATCAAGCACTGAGCACAGCCAAGAGAATTTGTAAAATAGTTAAACGCTCGCCACAGTCGGCACATAGGGGTGGGGCTTCCACCCTGAGTAGATGTTTGTGGGTAAGGTAGGAGTGTTTAATTCTAGGATGATACAAAAGAACTTCATGGCGGCGGGTTCTGTGGGATGCACTCTCCCAAATCCCAAGAGCTGGGTTAATCCTGTGAAGTTTGTTTTCGCATTCCAGGCTCCACTCCGATTGCGGTAGTTGAAAAATAACGATTTTACTGAGGGCTTTGTCTTGAAATGGTGTCTGTGAGGTATTTGGCAATAGGTGCTTACAGCTAGTGGCCAGTTCGCCTGCTCTTTCATTAGCTAGGATCCCCATATGGCTAGGCACCCAGCAAACTTTTGTCTCGGCCAAGCCGCAGACCACATTGTGCTTTAGATCGGACAAGTTGTGCCAGTCTATTTTTACTTCCCTTCATTGCGCAAAGTGCGGTGAGCACACTTTCAGAATCCACGAATAAAATAGATATCATTGTCTTGCTTATGAGAATATACTGCAAGGCCATCAACACCGCATAGAGCTATGCTGTGTAAATACTTGCACATTCCTTGAGACGCTGAAGCTTACCGAATCCTTCAAAGTAAACTGCTGATCCTACAAAGTGCAATGATTTAGCACGATCGGTATAAAATTGGGAGTATTTACCATACTTCTTCTGCACCTCAAGGAATTCTTGCTGAATCACCACTGAGGGATGTTATGTCTTTTAAATCTGGTAAAATACCAATCGCCAAAAACAGGCAACATACTCCATGGAGCTTCATTTTCACCCTTCTGCAAAAGGTCGGTATCGTCAAGGGTGAGGTCAAAAGATTTACAAATGCCCTCAAGGCGAAGGCTTAAGGCGGTACAACCCTGGGCTTATGTTAAAAAAAAGACGAGCCAACCGAGAATGTGGCAAAGCACCATAAGTTGGGTGATTTGGAGAGGACAGAATTCTGGAAGCATAAGTCACAGCAAGATAACGCCGTCTGTGCCTAAGTGACATCTGATTGGATTCATCGTACAAGCTAGGATATGGGCGATGTGCAACAAGATCCAACATTTTGAGTGCGGAAGGCCTCGCTGAGTCGTAAACTATAGCACCATAATCCAGACGTGACCTGATAAGGAAGCTGTAGAGGCGTAGCAGACATATTCTATCGGATCGCCATGACTTGTGCGCTAAGACTTTAAGAATATTGGCTGATTTAAGGCACTTCTTTTTCAGGTTCTTTAGGTAAGAAAGAAAGTTTAACCTTTTTATCAAACGTTATGCCCAAAAATTTATGCTCTGTTTTGACACCAACAGGAACCCTGTTTAACGTGAGTTCTGGATCTAGAAAGAGCCAATGATGCAGGTAAAATGGCACACAGATAGTCTTACCCAGGCAGAAAACTTTAACCCATTTTGTCAGCCCACTTACTAATTTTGTTGATGGTAAGCTGCAGTTGCCGCTCACAGCTAGACAAATTACAAGAAGAAACTGAAATGTGAATATCATCCACGTAGAGGAGTATGAAACGGAAGGTGGAATTACCTTCGACAACGAGTTAATCTTTACGGCCAACATGGTGACACTCAATACACCTCCTTGCGGAACACCGTTTTCCTGGACGTACTGGTCGGATAGTGTGGTGCCAGGTCGAAGTTGAAAAGAGCGACCTGTAAGAAAACTGCTTATACAACGCAACATGCGACCACGCACACCAGAAGCATACAAATCATGGAGGATGCCATACCGCCATGTCGTATCATATGCTTTCTCCAGGTCGAAGAAAACAGAAACACAATGTTGCCTATTTATGAAAGCTTCACGCATTGTTGTTTCCAGACGGACTATGTGGTCCAAAGTAGACCGCCCTTCTCGAAAGCCACACTGGTTTGGTTATTAGCGAAGAAATGGTTATGCTCCAAAATATATATCAACCGCCTATGAATGAGGCGTTCGAATGTTTTGCCAAGGCAATTGGTCAATGCCCATGGACGATAACTACGTAGGTCCGAAGGGTCCTTCCCAGCTTTTAGCAAAATAATTACGTCTGCCTGTTTCCAGATTTGAGGAAAGTAAGCTGCTTCCCACAGATAGTTAAAAAACCTAGTAGTGTGTTCAGTGATTCCCGAGACAATTGCCGGAACATTTGATAGTAGATTCCATCAGGACCCGGCGCAGACCTCTTCTTGGAGCCAAAAGCCACCTCTAGATCTTGCATTGTGAAAGGAGTGTTATATGGCTCAGAGCTACAACCAGACATGGAAATACGGTGACACTCCGCACTTGCCTTAAAACGTTTAAATTCCGTACGATAATTTCATTTCATTTCATTTATTTTTTCCCTCAGGGCCCGAGGGCATTACAGAGGGGAGTGGGTTACATAATATGAAGTAAATCTAAGATATGCACATGAAACAGAACAAGAAAAATAACAATAGGTTAGTCAAATCCTGGAATATAAATATTGGCAATACAGTTTTTAAATGCCACACCATCGGAAATCGATACCGCAGAGGCTGGAAGGTGGTTCCAGTCAAGAGTGGTGCGAGGTATGAACGAACTATGAAAAGATGTAGTTTTACACGAGGGTGCGTCCATTTTATGTTGATGATCGAGACGTGACGAGATGTAAGGTGCAGGCGTTAGTAACCTTTCACGTAGTGAAAGGGTTATGATGGTATAGCTTGTGATACAGGCATAAGCGAAAATTTTTCTGCGCAAAGCAAGCGTTGGCAGTTTTAGGCCCAATTTCATTGATGTTACGCTAGCGATGCGGTGATAATTAGTGAGGATGTTATTTCGTGTGCTGAAAACATTCTCGAAGTGCTTTCCAATCACAGTAGCAACATCTTTCAGCGAATTAACAGGGGAGCTAAATAGAGGAATACAAAAACAACGGTAATCCCCTTCGATTTTTTTTTTGCACCTATCCCAAGTTTTTTCCTTCGGTACAAATCTATTTAGAGGGGAAATGCACTTGGTCCAGGACTCCCGCTTGGCTTTCCTCCTAGTTCATCGGGCCTTTGCTTTTAGTCTTTTAAATGCTATCCTATTTGAACAAGTAGGGTACCTCCGGAAGGTATCCCATGCCCTATGCTTCTTTTTCCTTGTGGTGGCACAGTCTTCATTCCACCAAGGCTTACACCTCTTGGGTAAATTTTCAGAGGTGAGAGGAATGGCGTCTTGGGCAGCACTAATGATCTGTTCGGTAACATACATTGTCGCTTCTTCGGGTGACAAATTTGCTAGAACTGACGGATCAAGCACTGCATCAAGTTTAAGGAGTGCCCAGTTGGCTTTGTCCAATTTCCACCTAGGGGCAGTGGCCCACCAACTTGTTTTTAAGTGGGGGGTGAACCAGACCCGCCGCCCCCCGGGGCCGGGGGGACGGTGCCATTAGTACCCCTTGGACGCCGCTGGCCAGTGTTTGCCCTGTCCAGTGGTGACTGTTTCAGGGGGGGATACATGCCTTGCCCCCCACTGTGAAAACTGGGGGAGGGGGGGCGGAGCAAGCGCCCCTTGCCCCCCCCCCCTCTCCGCTTCGTACGCCGATGCCTAGGGGTTCGTTTTAGAATAGTCGGCAGAGGAACGAGGCTTTCAATTACAACCGAAAAATCATCACTCCCGAAGGGGTTGTTTAAAACCTTCAAAGAAAACAAGGAATAATGATAATGATGAAATGGCGAGGTCGATTGATGTGAACCAATTATGGGTGGAACTATAAAACGTTGGTTCTGTCTTATTCAAAAAACATACATCTGAGGAGAGTAAAACACTTTCTACAACAGCGCCACGAGAGTCAATGCGCTTACTGCCCCACATGGGACTATGAGTATTAAAATCCCCCCAAAGTAAAAAAAGGAGCTGGAAGTTGCTGAACCAATTCTTGAAGTTCATGAAGATGCAGTTGACGATGAGGTGGTAAATACAAGGACACAACCGTGATGAGACGATCAGCAAGAACACGTACATCAACTGCCTCTAGTGATGTACACAGAGGCACTTCCACACACCGCTATGCCACTCCGTACAATGGCAACACCACCAGAAGAATGGTCTGAATCACGATCCTTCCTAAAATGCGGAGACGATTTAAATTATTTGTATGGGTGTTGCTAACATAGGTCTCCTGCAAGCACACAGCAATGGGCGAAAGCTCATTCAGAAATGAATGACATCAATATTTTGCAGGAGACTTCTACAGTTCCACTGTATAAAACTATACATATTCATGTTAAGTTTAAAGTAACAAAAAAAAAAAAAGACGAAACCTGCCCTAGACGCTTTAGGGCGGTTTGGGTGGGTTTACTCGCGGATTGAGCTTTTTCTGAGATGACTTTTTAAGCTTGGCGTCATCAGGTGGGACCGAACGAGAGGGAGGAGGTTCACCAAGTTCCATCAGCCCCTCCTCAGGCTGAACGGCTGACGAGCAGCTAATACGGGCACTTCTTAGATGTCGAGGCCTCTCCTACAGGCTTAAAGCGAGACACAGCCTCCTTTGGGGAGGGGTCCGAGTAATTATGGCAGGCAGATCGTTCGATGGCCCGTCTATTGGAATGGAGGAGGCACCAGTGCCTTCTCTCTGAGGCTGGTGTTGCCGCCTCTCCTCTTGTCTCCCCTCCATTAGCACAGAGGCATCCCTTGCCTCTGCACCATCTGGAGGTCCCTATGGTTCCTTTGGTTCTAACGACAAACGGAGTTATTCAGCGAATCTTTGTGAGGTAGGGGGAGGTGGTGGAATCACCAGGTCGTTAGGACAGACCTGGGTTCCTACCGAAGACTTTGATGGCACACCCCTGCACGTGCCACCAAAGAGTAAGGCCCCTTCTGCAGGAAGGAGAATCGCTTCCTGGCTTCGGGGAACGAGATGTTCTTTTTCACCTTGAATGTTATAATTTCCTTTACTTCTTTCCATTTTCTGCAAGATCGGAAATAAACAGGGCGATGTTCATTGTAGTTGATGCAGCAAGGTGGATTTGAGCAAGTCTCTGCTATGTGATCTTTTTTGCCACACTTGGCACACATTGTCTTTCCACGGCATCTCTGGGCGCTATGGCGATACCTCTGGCAATGAAAGCACCGTTGAGGATTTGGCACATACGGCCGTACTCGACAGCTTAGATACCCTGCTTTGACTGATTCAGGAAGCGTCCTCACCTCAAAAGTAAGGATGACATGCTTTGTCTTCATCTCTTGATTGTCACGAGGAAAAGAAATTCGTTTCGCAGCAATGACTCCTTCGTCACGAAGGCCATCTACGATTTCATCTTTGGGGGGACTCAAGGTCATCTACATATATTACGCCTTTAACAGCGTTCAGAGTGCGGTGAGGCGATACAGTAACCCTGCACTCAGAAACCGAGTTGAGTGCCAGCAGGTCTGAGCTTTGCTTAGATATTATGACTTCGACGAGATCTCCAGATGGCATTTGTTTAGCCTTAAAATTCTTTCCTATTCTTCCCTAGAAGTGTGAAAAGAACAAGAAGACAAGGGTGGTGAAAGAAGGGAGGGAATAGTAGAAGTGGCGACTGACTGAATCATCCTGGTCGGGCCAAGCCAGGACACCCGTCTACGAGAAGCGGGTGCCGAAGTGGTGTACTGCCTCACCCGGGGAGCCCCCAAGGGTCCAAACCTACCCTGGGCTCGCCTCAACCACCAGGATGCCCTTTTCTCCGGATACGGGAAAGCCACGCACAGCCAAACGTGGGCGGGCGAACCCGCATGGCTCGGGGTCCCTGGTGACGCCACTCATCAAACACCTGCTTTCACAGGTGCTCCCTGCGGGATTTGCCTAAACTAATTATGTGGATGAAAGGTAGTGGTTATTTGTCATATAATTTTAATCTTTGTAAACCTCCTGATTTATGGTGGAGTGTTGGTCAGCATGCAAATAGTGTTTGACAGGCCCCCACCTGTTTGTGGATACAGTTGAATTGATGTGGACACTTGTCTCACTACGGCAGGTGTGTCACGCCGACTGTCGGGTCATGAGCATCGACCGACGGTATCCTGGGGCGGTGCACGACTCCTTCGCGTGGCGCTACTCGTGGCTCCGGAGCAACTTCGAGCAAGGTCGGCTGATAGACGACGGCAGGTTCCTGCTCGGTAAGCATACTCCATTTGTTGGTTCTGTACATGATAGCTCTGCATGACCTATAAGCTACAATATCACACATACTGTTCCGAACATAGATAACTGGCATGCGCTCTGGCCATACCTGTGACACGTCTCCTTGGAAACACTCCGATGCGGCTGTCAAGTACAGGGGGAAAGGCTGCAAACAGCAGCTTTACCTGCTTACTTGTCAGCAATTTTAAATATTGCCGCGAGCGCAGCTAACTAAGTAGGCAGCGCGCTCGTGGCCTACAGGGTGTAGGTAGCACGAACCCAAACCATATTCGGAAGGCTTTTGTGGACCATTATAGGAATCTTTTTGAGAGCCAAGCCAACGGGAGGAGAGATCCTATGTTTGCGGGTCTTCTTAAGGCCCTACCTCAATTAGACGCAGATAAGCAGGAAAGGCTCGAACAGCCTATTACGCTGCAGGAGGTGGAGAGGGCGATCGACGACTTGCCGAGTGCAAAAACGCCGGGGCCAGACGGGCTGGGTGGAGAGTTTTACAAAAAGTTTAAGAACGTGGTGGCTAGTGTTTTGCTATCTGTAATCTCCGAAGCGTACGAGCGTAAGGGGTTGCCACCGTCGTTTGCCCGAACGTATACTGTTTTGATCCCCAAAAGCGACGATGTTGACAAGCTTAGAAAAGTCACAGGTTATCGACCGATAACGCTGTGCAACGTCGATTATAAAGTTTTCGCGAAAATTTTGGCGCGCCGGTTTCAGAGCATCGCCTGCCAGATCATAGGCGAGCACCAGACTTGTGGGATTCAAGGGCGGTCTATCGCAACAAATGTTCACGTCGCGCGTAGTGTTTTGGAGGCATGCGACAACGGCATAGATCAAGTCGCTATGCTCCAAATAGACCTTGACAAGGCGTTTGACCGCGTTAAACACGACGTTCTTTTTGATGTGTTGGAGCGCGCCAATGTTGGCACAGTCATTTTGGAGGGGCCAAGATGGCATATAGGGGTTGTACGACAAAGCTTATCGTAAACAAAGAGTTGACCGAAGAAATTAATGTCCGGTCATCAGTCAGGCAAGGGTGCCCTCTGTCACCTTTGTTTTTTAATCTGTATTTGGAACTGTTCTGCTTGAGTCTTTTAGGCAACGAGGATTGTCGTGGTTACCGGTTGGGGGACGTTGAGATTAAGATAATGAGCTATGCCGATGATATAGCAGTATTTTGCAGCGGAAAAAGAAGCGTTAGTGCTGCCGTGGCGTTGGTAAAAAGTTTTGTGAGGCCACAGGGGCAGCAGTAAACTGGGAAAAATGCCGTGGATTTTGGCATGGGGCGTGGGCCACAACGCCTTCAGTTTTTGAAGGCGTCAGCTGGGACCGGGCACCGTGCACATACCTCGGCGTGCCTTTAAACTGCTATCGTGAAAACAAATCCTATTGGTCGGATGTCGCCACCGACCTCGGCAGGCGCGCCTCTCACTGGAAGAGGCGGGACCTGTCCATTTTTGCGCGCGCGACTGTTTGCAATGTTTTTCTTATTGCCAAGTTATGGTATGTCTTGCAAGTAATTCATTGTGCCCGCATGAACGTACAAAAGTTTCACCGCGTTTTTGCGACATACATCTGGAACTCGTCTTGGGAGCCCATGAGACGCGACAATCTGTTTCATCGTGTCAGTAATGGCGGATTGGGATTATCGCATCTGTTTGTACGACAGTTAGTGTCACGTTTCTTATTTCTCCGCGATCAAGACCACCCTTTCATACGCACGTTCATTCAAACAAAACTGTCGCCTCACTTGCTGACCTTTGTCGTATCATCCTACGGCGGTGAGTCATCAAGACTGTATGGCTTTCCCAAAGAGGTTGTTGACGCTTTCCACTTTTTGTCTTCCCGCTTTTCTTTGGAGTATCTGTCTGTGGTAACCAAGAAGACGCTAAAACGTGACTTGGTGTTAAGTATGTTTCCTGCCCCGCTGTACAGAAGGGTCATTTGCAGCGATGGTCGCGATGTACTCAAACGTGTTAAGCGCATGTGTGTACCACCCGCTGTCAAAACTTTCTTTTTCAAATTGCATAGCAATACTCTCCCAGTTAAAGCTTGGCTGAGAGAAAAGGGCGTGGGTGTACCATGGCCGGTGGATTGTATGTTGTGTAAACAACCCGAGACCGTAGAGCACGTTTTTATTTTCTGTTGGGACGCAGTTTTTTTTTGGGACGTCCTCCAGCGTACGTTAAAGAAAGAGTTCTGTATCAGCCCGTCGGGCATACGTTTTTTGAGAGTAACCAACGACGATTGTGTACCTTTTGATATGTTCTTTCTTTTAGGACTGTGCAGTATATGGCGGTCGCGCATGGCAGTGCGTCACGCCGACCCCAATACCAAAGAAGTTCGGTTTTATTTCTTTGATCTTGTTAAACAAATAGAAAGTGTTTTTTCCACCCGTGAGCCCAAGCCCGAATGGCTAGGCCTTTGCAAAGAGCTATTGGAAATGAAAGCCTTTTAACATGCCCTGCAAAAGCTTTGCAGAGCATTTTTACTACTATTTGACATGTGTTCTCTGCTTTATGCAATAAAGAAAAAAAAAAAAGCGCGCTCGTGGCCTAACGGTTATCGCGCGTGCCTTCCACGCAGAAAGCCCAGGGTTCGATCCCTGGCAGCGCCGCGTCTTTTGTTTATTCTTCCAATTTAGATTTCTGGTAATTTCGAGAACCGTGTTGCTCGTTCTAGGTTAGAATGTTCTGCGCGCCGAATGTTCCACGCCGAATGTTCCAGAAGCCCACGCGTGTACATAAGGGGCTCCGCGTGACCAGCCAGACTCAGTCTCGCCTCAGCGTTCGATCCTGCTGCTTCGCCGCTTTCGACGCCCGCGACGCTCTGTTATTATCTTCCGTTCCCTTTTTACTTTTGGGCACAAGTTCGCCCCATTAAACGTTTAGTTTCTTTTAGTTATCACCGCCTCATCAGTTGTCATTCGTGACAATATATACTACAACGAAATTTTGGCGCTTATTTTTCGGTCTATGCGTGTTCAAAGGAACAGTATCGAACACATCACTATCTTGTTAGAAAATACACGAAAAGGAATTAAAAACAAAACTAAACTAAACAAAGAGCACCTTCTGGATGTTACTAAAGCCGTTTGTAATTCCCGTCTAGGAACCTTGATAGGTAGTGACGTAACTGTCTCGCCATGAACTGTACATGCTTTGAACCTGACGTCATCCTGACAGCTCTACGGCCAGCACAAGAGAAGAGGAGAGGGAGGAACTTTCCACTCAACAGGACTCTCATTTGAGTGCCCCAAGAATATAGAAGATTAACCCGTCACTCAAAATCAGCTTTGCGGTTAGTTGCAGTGGCCCCATCGCTGGCGTGCTTCGATCGCTTCGGTGGCTGGAAGAGCTAGGACATCCTGACGACGACAGCCTCGCCGTAGCTTTGCTCATCCCGAGACAAACTTCGTCACGATTGCGCCGGAAGTGAAGTGCTCTCTGCTGGCTGCTTTCGGAGCGCTTGCCACAGTGGGCTGTTTATAACGAAAAATACAGCCATCAGGCTCAAAACAGAAACGTCCGATTGTCATTTACGGATATTGTGGATCACATTCAGCCTATTTCTGAACACGAAGGGTATATTTCAAATTTCGTTTAAGTATCCCTTTAAAGAGAACAGCATTAATATCATACATTTCGTTCTCTGAATGTGCAGGTGACAGCGCCTATGCCCTGGAGCCTTGGCTCATCACCCCTGTCCCTGGAATCCACGCGACCTCCACCGCTTGCGGCCGGTTTAATAAGGCAGATTCTTCGATGAGGTCTGTTGTGGAGCGCTGCACTGGGCTATTGAAAAACAGATTCCGGTGTCTGCAAAGGCACCGGACTCTGTATTATCATCCAACAACAGGCCACCGTCATTATATCGGCGTGGGCAGTGCTCTACAATATCTGCCTTTCATCGAGGAAGCCAGAACCGGAGTCGGAGTCTGGGCCCTGCTCGGGCGGTTTTGAGTCGAGCTCGGAGAAGTCGAAGATGGATGACGAGAGGCTGGCTCCTGCCCTCCCTCGGGTCAGACTCTCGGACAGTGGGAGGGCTCTGAAGCAGCGCCTTGTTGCCCAGTTCCAAACCCGCCACAGCCGTGCCTCCCCGGAGCGCAACGCAAGCCATGGTGGCAGTCCCCCCACCAGGGACACCACCGGCGCCAAGGAGTCCGTCACCGCAACGGAGGTCCGGGGAGCCCCTCGTCGTCCTCACCACGGCGGCACTCCCGCAGACCAGGGACGCCACCGGCGACAGCGAACCCCTCGTCGTCCTCACCTCGACTGACGCCCTCGCCACGAGAGAAGCCCTCCCTGTGGCAGTATGTACTTGTTGCTCCACAGCCATGGCCGTCCATAAGCTCCATTGTGTCAACTCCAACCCCTTGTGCAGTTCGTCGCACAACCACCGTGTTACCCTTACGGACATGTAGTACTGCCTCCGAGAAGCTATTCGGTGCATCACGGTGATGTTGATAGAGCCTTCGTTTTAATTTTCAAGCAGGGTGCATAAAACGCGTGGGGACAATAACAGAAAGTTTTGCAGGGTTATGTAGCTTGCCAACAGGGAGCGTTTGGCTTGCCCTTGCAGAAAACATAACTCAATGCGGCTACTGGTGAGACCCATTGTTTTACTGCAATATAGTGTTTGTATTAGGGTTTGGTTAGGTTTGGACATTGATTTATTTTCTCTACACTTCCATTGCCCTGCTCCATTTTATAATCTTTTATGGTTACCACAGAGCCAGGTGTATTACTTGATTATCGCATATTGAATTTGTGTCAGTTTAGATGTATAAAGAAGACAACAAGCAGTTTGTTTTTGAAAGTGCTCTCTGTTTTTATAACACAATGCCGTTACGTGAACACTAAACATGTTTGAAAACACAGGTCAAAATACTTGTTTCTTTAAAATGAAGTTGAGCATGAACTAGAATAACACCATATAAATTCTTTGTCATTATCAAGGAAATATTACATACATTATTTCACACTTCACTTAATTCAGCACACCGCCATTTAGTTTGTGTTTTGTCACACATGGAAGCATGACAGATTCCATAGTAGAGGCATGTTGAGATCAACAGTGACATAAGAAAAATGGCAAACCTAGAGGCCAGTTTCAGGCGGGTGGATAGTCGTGGCTAGAGTGCAGAGCTCTTGGTTTCAATGAAACAAAAACTACAAGTATAAAAATCCGATGGTTCAAGCCACTGGACACCTTTGTTGAAAAAGCACACACAACATATTGCTGTCCTCCAAACATGAGAAATGGCTAGTTTTAGCGTAAATCGCTGTCATACCTGCTGCGAAGAGCATATCATGATCTTGCTTCATTGGTCATAGTGTCTCCAATAGACAAACGTAGAAGGCACAGTTCTCTGTAACAAAATATGCACTGAAAAGCATGAACAGACTTTTAACATTTTTGTAAAGATGTTTAAACAGCAGGACATCAGCCTTCCTTTAAGCGGTGGCTCACTCATAGTATGAATCACTGTATGGTGCGGCCAGTGCGTCTAGGAACTTTTCTATTAACCTGCACCGCATACAAGTGGCACAAGGGTACATATATTTCTTGCCTCTACCAGAAGAACAAAAGAAAAAGAAAAACTTAAAATCCGACTTGGCACATAAATAATTGTCCATTAAACTTGGTTACTTCTGGCTGGGCTCGGCGGGACTCGGCTCGGAGGGGCTAGGCTGGGCCGGGCTGGGCTGGACGAGGGGTGGCTGGGCAGGGCTAGGGCAGGTCTTAACTGCGCTAGGCTCGGCTGCTCTCGGCAGACAGCATCAGAACGACCTCGACGAGCACGCGGGTCGTGTTCTGGAGTTCCAGGGCCACCGCCTGCATGGCGGAGCTTGCTCCTGGGTTGCCCCCACGACAGTCTCCATGCGGTGGCCGAGGGTCTCCATGCAATGAAGGACCTGGAAAGACGGGGCATTTAATGCGCAGCAACAACATATTTCTAGACACCCAGAGGGCGTGAAAACCTTGCTTATGTGCCAGTTCGGTTTTCGTTATACTTTTGTGGATCTCCATTGCCCTCTGTCGCAGTCCCATTTTTACGGTGGCATCTTTGTTAAGCTCGTACCTATTTAGTCATGTTACTGAGTTCTACGTTTGAGCCAATACCTGGCCTTGGAACTCCACGTCCCGCGCGTCCCTCGCCTCGTTCTGCTGCAGCTAGAGAGCAATTAAGAACCATAGGAATTTCAATTGGTACAAGTTGTTTCACACTGGTTCCAGTTGGTTCCAATTGGAAGTTCAATTGATGCCTATTGCAACTAGTTGGATCCAATTGGCAGTAAGTAAACAATTAGTTGCGCCAGTTGGTTCCAATTGGAAGTTCAATTGATGTCAATTGTAACTAGTTAGATCCAATTGGCATTAAGAAAACAATCGGTTGTGCCAACTGGTGCTAATTGTAAGTTCAGTTGTCACCGATTGTAACTAGTTGAATCCAACTGGCATTAAGATGAACAATCGGCTACGCCAATTGGGACGAAAATGTCCACTTGATTATCCCAATTGAAACTGTACTTTTCACTTGGCACCTGATACACAATTGTATCTTGAGTTGTCTTTCATTGGTTATTTTAACCCAAATGAAAATTTAAAGCGGTTTTACTGGTGGTCTCACTTTATTCTAAGTGGTGCGTACCACTTTACCGATCTAACGGTCCCTCTTTACTTCCAACTGGTCTAGTTCAAATGGTCCCAGTTTGGTTCAGATGTTCCACTTAAAGTTTAAAGTGGCTACACCTTTTTTCTCTTTATTTTCACTGAACATGTGTTGTTTGCACTACATATTAAAATAGAATTGTAAAATGCGCGATTATTCTAAATGGGGTAATATTTTGATTAAAGCCGTCTGGAGAAAACATTATACATATTTTGTTTTTGGCAGCCCAGTTAAAACGTCCATTGGGTACAATTAGGATATCAATTGGTACCAATCGCAATCGTATTTTCAATGAGTATTTATTAATCCCAAGATCAATTGAAATAAAAAACTTGCGAGTGGTCAATAATTTTATTGGAATTCAACCCAATCATGGGGCGTCGCAATTAATAGTACTTGCAGATAATATCTTTTTTTAAATCTCAAAATGAGGAAAACTTATGAATGTAAATGAAATATGTCAGGATATTTTTTTCTGAATATCCCGTCTAATTTTGTTTCAAAGTTTTGCTAAAATTGGCGGGAATTGTCGGAAGCGTCTCTACACACTGGGCAAAACGGCGACCGCGAAGGAGCGCGAACGCACATGTAGTGGTTGCCAGGTCTACTCATTTCTCAGTAGATCTACCAATTTTGCAAGCTGTCTGCTGATTCCGTGATAAAAAATAAAATGTGACTTTTGTTTAATAGAGGAAAAACCATTTTTAAGGGCATAACAATACGCAGTTTGAAGCGCTGGCTCTCATATTAGCCAGCGAACGCATGTAAAATTATTAAAAAATAAACTATACATATGTATCTACGTATCCCTCGATTCACTCAGCTGTCCACCCAAAGTCGTACACAGCCAACGCAGCCGCGTTGGCTGTGTACGAAACCGATTCGACTTTGGTTTTGCCTGGTTTCGTCAACGTACGATAATGTGCGGCGACTCTTCAGATGGCGGCAACCACACCCCTTCGACACCTCCAAAAAGGAAACAAATTAGATACAAAAGAATAATACAGCGTGGGAAGTACTAAAGGTAATAATTTCGCTTTCTGCAAGAAATGTGATGTGCACATGGCCGCTGAAAAATGCGAATCAGAAAAAAAAAATTCAGCAAGCAGAAATCACAACAAATTTTTATCTGCATTTTTAGTATAATATTTAGTATGTTATAGTATCTGTTAAAAAATCATAAATGCAAAAAAGTTTTTTTTTTGCATCTACTGATTGTTTGGCCAAGGATGAAGAAAGGATGTTTGGGTATTTGGTTAGTCCCGACGCATCGCATTCGGCAATATCTGAAGGGGTCGACAGCAAAGTATGGTGCTTGTTTGCTGGTTTTCAGAGTGGACAAATCTTATCGTGGTCTAATAAAGTATCCATAAATTAATTTTATTTTTAGAAAATATAAAATAAAAGATTTTAACTTCAGCAAAACTGATGAGCTGGAGTATCGTTTTCTTCCGATTGCTACATTAAAAAATCAACTTCGAAATATTTATGTCAATTTTACATTAATAAAGTGGCCCTTCCTAACCACGGAAACGAGGATTTGAGTAATTTATTTTAGCGTGCAAGAAACAACCATGTGCAGTGTTTTGCAGCGTGAATAGAAAATTCTCGGCACTTCGCTTCCTTGGCACTTTGGCGTGCCAAGGAAGCTTTGATCACGTTGCGAGACCGGCGAAATTTGCTTTCGGTGAGTTGTGCCTTTTTCCTGCGGCGCTGCGTTTTCGTAAAATGTTTTATATGTTCTCAAAGGCAGGTGAAAGACAAGCGTGAAAGAAGGGAGAGGATAGTAGAAGTGACGACTGACTGAATCATCCTGGTTGGGCCAAGCCAGGACACCCGTCTACGAGAAGTGGGGGCCCCGAAGTGCTGTTTTGCCTCACCCGGATGTGTGTGTGTGTGTGTGTGGGGGGGGGGGGCGTAGGGTCTAAACTTACCTTGGGTTCAGATCAACCACCAGCATGCCCTTTTCCAGAGACACGGGAAAGCCACGCACAGCTAGACGTGGGCAGGCGAACCCGCATGACTCGGGGTCCGTGGTGACGCCAAGCACCAAACACCTACTAACGCAGGTGGCCCCTGTGGGAACGGGGAGCAGAAGCGCGGGAATGCGTGTCCTGGCAGAGAAGGGGTGTAAACACTGTAATGTCCCGGGAGATGCTCCACCCCCGAAAGATAACCCACCCCTATTTTCGGCTTGAGTTGCTATATTTTTTTAAACACCGAAAGAAAGCCCACTCGTAGTAGTAAACGTTTGGCTAAATTACTCAAGCTCAAGGAGCGTGCGTCAGTGTAGTTACACGCGCTGCGCGTACTGCCTTCTGCATGAGTAACTGTTCTAAAGTAAAAGTAAGAAAACAAATGGCACTTTGCATGAGCGTTCATCAACGTCTTAATTTGGTTTGGTTATTTACTTCAAATATTTATTTACAGATAAGGCGAAGCCGTGCAGCGCGTGTACCTACGTTCCCAGCATGCTTTTTGATGCATGGGTAATTTGATCCAAACACTACAATAGACCCTTTGCTAATGATGGCCTCGGCGTAAATGCGGCTAGTTAGCTATGGCGAACGTTGCTGAATGTGAAGTTCATCTTTGCTTCGTTTACCCTCGCCACGATAACAAGCCTGGAAGAGACACATGACCTAATTCAACTTTTCTTGATTGCGCACCGAAAGTTAGCCCACTCCATATTTTCACCCGATTTGCTCTTGATTTTAGATGGGCTATCTCTCGAGATATTACGGTATGCAAAGTCAGTCGTCCGCGTGGAAAACAGCTTTTAGAATTTACCGGCATTCATGGTGGTCATATGAAGATCAGACAAAGTGCCCCAACGATTAAAAATTGTAACAAAGTAATGTAAATAAAACTGTTTCGAATAAATCATAGTCGTATTGCTGAACTCCTTTCGTATGTTTGTTTTCCTTCAATTTTTTAGTGCAGCCATTAAATTACAGATTTTTCATAGATGCAGGAGACCTGGTGATAGAAGACCCAGAGCAGTGGCGTAGTAACGGGGCACATATATTCTTAAAGTAGTACTAGCTACATAAATTTTCGAATGAGTGCTGTTTTCTTTGTGCTGTGTGCACAAGGTTGACCTCTAGAGGGTCGGTGCCACCATTGTCACCCTCCGAAATGGACTGGCCTTCAAACTCTGTCACACTGGGCAGCTGTCTGCACTGTCCCGTTGGAAAAGTTCACCTCTACTCACAAGTCCACATCTTTCAACAGTATTTCAGGCAAGACCCTGGCAAAGCACAAGACTCACGACTACTTCTAACTCAATAAAACTAGTCGTTCTGACTCGGAGCAAGAAAGCAAACATAAGTTACCGCACCTAGGTATGTTTTCAAGCAGACAATTCATCTCAGCCCTACCGAACGGCTTGAATACGTATTATTTGATTTCTTAATTACTTCCTACGAGTTGCAGCAACAAAAAGCTCACACTTGAAAACTTCAACCCTTGTCAAGGCACACTGAACATCATTAGGCACTATTTCACTCAGTAAGCTCTCCACATTCACTGGTTTGAAAACAACAACAACAACAACAACACGTTTTTGGTTGTTGTTATTCTTCGAGATGAAGCACATCACCGTGTTTCATGTAATCCAGGCAGACGTCGGAGCACCGTGCACAGCGCAGCGGAACGTCTTCGTGTGAACGAGCGCCGACAGTCTCCCATATGAACAATCCAGCTCCATCACGTTTTTTCCGCTGTTGATTCGCACCTCCTAAATTTGACACTTAGCGATGGAGTTGGAAGTAAGCGTCAGGTATCACAATTCATTGATAACAAGGGTATGTGTGCTACACCAGATAAAAATATTGCGACTTTCTGCATGCCGGCAAACTTCCGGAAGACCATAGGCCTGTCGGCAAGAACACCTCATATCCGGCGTCCGTCTCTTTTGATAGAGTTAACGATCCTCAGGAGACCACCGTGCTGTCCTTCTTGGTTGAACCCCGTCGGCTGTTCATCGCCCAAACGAGGGTGAGACCGTCGTCGACGTCGCTTCTCGCCAGTCGGTGAGACAATCTCATCTTGAACGGATGATTGGATCTTGAAGAAGTATGATGCTCAGCTGATAATTGATAACACTGACGATGGGGCAGTCGAGCAACAGTGATGTCCCGAGGCAATCGTCCTGTCGTGGCCGGCGTAATCGGATTTTGTTCTATCCGAGCGAAGTTCAGAAGTACAAGGACGGTACGTACGTCCCACGAAGCGGCCGCCATCCCGGCGGCGCGGAAAACCACTCGCCTTGTCCGTGCACCTATGATACCTAGCAGCTTTCGTCGCCCGACAGTCCCCTGGCTGCAAATCGCCTCCTTGACAGAAGAAACAGGCACCGCTCCTCCAGAGGTCCGTGCCGTACCGCCATGTCAAACGTCTTTTACCACTTTTCAACGCACGGATGGAGACATCAACGAAACCAGACTAAAAGTTGCCGCCCGGCGTCGCTAGCAGCACGGTTACAATGGCAACCTCCCAGGCCCCAAATGGAGATTACTACCGGCGCTTCTGACGCCGTGCATCTAGATATTCTTGCGTCGTGTCGTTACTCTGGCAGCTGCTCTACCATGTAAAGTAGCTGTAGCTCTAGCTTCTGCTTGACGGGAAAAAGAGAGAAGGCAGGCGCAGCAGACGGTCGTGTTATCCGGCAGTGCTTTGTGTGTCGTCTGGCTGTAGTTCACTCTGCTACGAAGGAGCCGGCATGGGACAGAAAAGGAGATACAATCAGAATCTTTCGGATCGGATATGTGACGTACCAGTTCGCTCAAAGCATCGCCTGAAGGAAAAGAACGCTGCCATTGATGAGAGCCAGACTACATCATGGCAAAACTTGATCGACGGACTGGACGCGACGAGCGTCCGCGCTGCGGTGGAGTTAACCATGGTGTCCATAAAGAAGTGCCTTACTCTAATATATGGGTCCACCACATTTCTCTTCACATTGAATGAGAAGCTTGGCAGTACCACGCAGTAAAATACTTCTTCAATGCCTCCAAGCACTGACATTGCGTGTGATGGCGGTATGAGGACATCACACGCAACATCAATGTTCGGAGGCACTGAAAAAATAATTTTACTGTCTTGGAGCACGCAAGAAGAGCAACATATTTGTAAGAGATCTGGGGAAATAAGCTTGAGTGATAAGTTTATTGCATGCACAGTGCCAAAGACGTTCACATTGGCCGAAGAACGCTTTCAGTATGACGATGCTCTTTAGCAATCTTGGTGCGAGTGCTTTGACGACCCTTTCGAAGCTTCGAAGCTTTGAAAGGGTCCCGAATGGCGATCACCATGGCAACCGAGACCACTTAAAGGTTTCGTCGTCTGTATGTTGGTATTTGTTTGTGTCCGGCTATCAGGTGGGAAGGCAATGGCGCTACTTTCCCAGATCCAGTGACTTCAGATAGGACGAGTTGGCGGAGTTGCAGATACAGAAAGACTGCGAACACCAGCTGGTCCTATCAACTGCAGAGAGCACGCCATGACGGTGTGCCTTTTTTGATGCATGAATTGCCCTTCGGCTTATAGCATTCACCACGGTGGAACCTGAGGGGAAACGTAGTTTCCCAATACAATACTTTTTCGGAATCCAAACGTTTGTTAAAAAACGAAGATTCTTTTTTTTTAATGCTGCAGTTTTACGTTTATAATTGTCCGTTATCATATCTTTCCAGAGTTGTCAGAACCCTCTTCTGACGACTCTGAAAAGGAAGTCATCACACATTCATGGGTAATGCCAACTTCAAAAGTCCAGCTGTAAAAAGCTACCTATTACATATTCTCGAGCAAAAGAACTGTGAAGGACGGAGCGATCGACGCCCTCTCTCTTTAGTCGCGTCCCTCAACGGTCGTCATCGGAAGTTCTCGCGCCGCCCGTGGTGCGCTTTAGGAGTCTGCCCAGTGCTCTGAATGTCAACGTGAAGAGATTCATCAAATTGCGGGTAAGTGGCGGGAGTAACTATGACTCACTATGACTCACTCACGATGTTGGGTGGTGGGGGAATATAAACCATTAAATTCTTTAGATGCGGATAAGATACGTAAATATTCAAAACCTGCCTTTATTGAGAGGGTGAAGGAAACCTTCGAGGTTTCTGTAGTAGATGTCTACGTAATCACAACCACCGAACGAGGTGTAGTTTGTTCTAAACTGGAAGGAAGCGCCGAAAGACGGGGACAAAAGAAGTAGGTAACGACGACACGTGGCGGTCAGAATCAGAATCTTTGAACCAGAATCTTTGAATTAGAATAAAAATCAGAACCTACTTCTTTTGTCCCGGTCTTTCGGCGCTTCCTTCCAGTCATGAACAACCAACTAGCCCAACTTAACATTCTGTAGTTTTTTCTAATTCGGCCAATTGTTTGACTTTGGTGGGGGTTTCTAGGCGGGAGGTCGCATACACTTGGCCAGTTAGTGGCCAGAGGTACGCTTAAGTGTTTTTATCACTTAATGTGTTGCACTCAACGCGGTTTTTAAATGTGTTTGACGATACTACCCTTGGTAGTTTTCTTTTATGTCGATTTGTACGTGTATAAAGATGCATAAAATTTATGTTTAGAATTGTATGCTGAATGTTTGACTTGCGAATGTAATTATTTTTGCACGAATATGAAGTTTTATTTTGTGTGCCTGCCCGTATGGGGCGTCTGCTGTGCTGGCATATTTATGGTTTAAGCTTACCTACAAAAAGCGAATGTATAAATCGGTGCTATCAATAAACAACTCACTTGTAGTGTTGGGACGTAGAACGGGACGCACGCCTGTGGGACGTAATGCCCCACAGGAAGCCAACCTCCACGTGCACGCCGTGCGTCCTGCCGGCATGGAAGGGCTTCGTGCCCTTCCTGTGAGTCTGCAACGGAGGCTCTGGCGTCAGTAGGGATTGGGGTTGCCAGCCCCCTTCCCCGAATTTGCTTGGCATGAAAAAGAAAAGTAAAAACGTACCAAAGCACAGTCATGCGACTTTCCTTCCAAGTATAGACATGGGTGGAGGTGGCCCGGACAGTCGTACTGTTGCTGTTGGGAGTGTCGATCGTGTCCCTGTTGACAATGTGTGCTCCTGTGGCCGGAGCTTTGGGACCATGTGTGGGTTGAGAATACACGCAACGAGGATGAAACACCCTCTGTTGGAGGGAACCTCTCCCAGTGGGAAGGGTGTGGGCAGAGTAGGCCCAAGACTGACTTCAGGCTCTCGGAGCCTAGAAAGGAGAGCAGAACTGACGCATGGCTCTGTGAGCCCAAAAGCGGAACTGACAGGTGGTCCTCATGGACCTCATGAGGTACAGGACTCTGTTGCAAAAAGGGGAGCGGAACTGGCATATGGCTCTGTGAGCCCAAAAGCGGAACTGACAGGTGGTCCTTATGGACCTCATGGAGTGCAGGACTCTGTTGCTCGTCGAGCCCCTGGAGCAGGGCCAAATGCCGGCTTGGGTGTAGGTGATGAAAGTGTGGCCCGTGTACAGGATTCCTTTCATTCTGTCTCACACCGAGTGCCAGATGCATTTCCAAGGGCACCAGTGCAATCAGGAATGGCACAGGGACGTGGTGTTGAGGGCTATTCTACCCCGTTGGCTTCGTCCAGCTCCGCGCTTGGTAACGCCCCGGCGGTACGTCCCAGAATGGGGGGCTTGCGGGATATGGACCCATGGTTTGGCGTCCCGGGGTCCGGTCCTTTGCGAGTTCCTCAGGGGATTGGTGCGGGTCCCCCAAGTGGGTGGAGCTCAGGGTGTTTTGTTGGAAGCGTTGATTTCACGTTCCCTGCGTGTCCAGGCACTGTTATGCAAAGTGAGACTGAGGGGGAATCGAAGGTGACTGAGACAGAGGTCACGGGTACTCGGGCCCATCATAGAAATATCATGAACCCAACGGGTCACTTGACTGAAATTATAAGGCCAACCGGGCTGATGTCCGGCTCTGTTGACAGTGGAGAAACCGAAGAGTGTCGAGGAACGCATGGCTCTACGAGTGCAACAGTGAAAATGACAAGCGGCCCTAAGGGACCGATTGGAACTCATGACTCCATCGCTCTCCCTACGCGGGGAGCGAGGTTGAAGGCTACTTCGGCTATATTGGATGAAAGTGTGACTGGGTCACAGGATTTAGTGGGCCCTAGATCACAAAAAGTGCCAGATGCACTTCCAAGGGCACTGGTGCAATCAGGTATGGCACGTGGGAGTGACGTTGGAGGGCATTTTGCCCCCATCACTTCGTCAAGCTCCTTGCTTGGTAGCGCCCCTGCGGTACATCCCGGATGGGGGAGCCTGCAGGATGGGGGTCCATGGTATGGCGTCCCTGGATCCTATCCGTTGCGGGTCCCTCTGGGAATTGGTACGGGTCCCTCGTGCGAGCAGAGCTTAGGCGGTATAGGTCCAAGCGATGAAGTCACAATCCCAGCGCTGCCTGGCACCGCGGTGTACAGTGAGAATGATAGGGCCCCTGAGACGAGCAAACCTGAAGAGCGTGTGGCTTGTTTGCTGCAAGGATCAAGACCGAAGGTCGGTCCAAGGGTCATGTGGAGCAAACGAACGCGACTGGTTGTGGCCAGATCGCAGGGCGGAACGAAGAGTGGACTCGAGGAGCGTTGGGGAGTGGTGCAGGTGCACATTGAAGGCAGTGAAGGTGTGGCTCGAGCCCGGGATGAGCTCTGGGTGGCCAGAGAAATGCCAGGAGTCACATGTGCTCGGGAGTTTGCGACTGCAATTGGTATGTCGACCCCCTTAGGCCAGGTGACTCTGGTGGTGACGCCAACACCGGGGACACCTCTGAGAGTGCCCTTAGGGTCCAGTCGGAAAATGCCAAGTCCGCATTCTCTCAACTATGCACTTATGGGCTCAGTCATTTGCGTCCAACCGGGTGCGGTCGAGCTTCTCCGGGGGCGCCGCCGGAGAGGGCTCCTGCTGTGGGTTGGGGCGGTGACAATGGCCAAGAACGGTCAGGGACTTGGGGTGTGAGAGTAACCCATAGTCCCGAGAGATGAGAGAAAGACGGAAACCGCGAAAGGGGAGGTGGAGGTTTATCCTCCATCTCCTCTTTTCTTTTCACCTTTGGTTTATGAGGCGAGGCCCATTGAATGGGATGAGATGGGAACGCCCGTTCCGCCCAGCTGCGGTCGAGCTTCTCCGGAAACGCCACCGGAGTGGGCTCCTGCTGTTGGTGGAGGCGGTGGCAGTGGCCAAGAACAGCCAGGGACTCGGACGAGGGAGTAACCCATAGTCCTAAGAGCCGAGAGGAAGACGGAGACCGCGAAGGGGGAGATGGAGGGTTGTCCTCCATCTCGTCTTGTTTTTTTTTCGACTTCAGATTATGGGGCGATGCTCACTGGAAGTGAGGACGTGGGAGTGCCACACCGTGGAATGGATACTGCCGTTGAGAATCGGCAGCCATCAGTTTTGAACTTTCTATGCTCTTTCTGAGAGCGCGGGTTTGTTTCAAAGAGGAGTCTTGCACTGCATGAAAGACAATCCCACAGGCCTGATTCCACAGCACAGCAGTTGGTGGGTCCGGTGAGCTCTGCTACAAGCGCCGCAGGAGAATTTGCCTGCGGGAAGTACGGGAAAATTTTTGGCCGGAAGGGCAATCTCAGACAACATATGAGACACACCCATGATTAGCCCCACAAGGTCTCAGCCAGTGGGGGCGGAGGGTGAGGATACAACCGGCGGTGGCTGATACCCTTGTGGAGATTGTGGCAAGGCCTTTGATACCAAGGCGGGCCTAGGGCTGCACCGCCGTAGCAAGCACCTCGCTGAGTACAATCAGGGGATAGATGTTGAGAGGTCACGTCCACGGTGGTCTCAGGAGGAGTCAAGCTTCTTGGCTAAAATGGAGGCCAGGTTGGTGCGAGGAGGGGCCAAATTCATTAATCAAGCATTATGGGATGCCATACAAGAACTTCCCTATGCTGCGCGATTCGTTCGCACATTTGACTCCCTGAAGAGGCACAGGCGGCAGAAGGGCTACAGGGAAATGGTAAAGGCGTTGTTGGAGGGAGAAGGGCAGGGAATTAAGTCGTCTTTTCCCCGAGGCAGCCCCTCCCAACACGAAATGGATATGTTCCATGAAGGTGATGAGGCCCCCGATTCAGATGATTCCTCCCCGTTGACCAATAAAGCGGGGCAATTGTCGGGTGCCACTGAGGAACCATATTTGACAAGGTTACACGACGCAGAGCCCACTGAGGGCATGACGGGCGCTGAGAGACACGATGCGCGCCTCGCAGTTTTGTTGGCACTTGCCAATTCGATAAAGAAGACTGCACAAAAGACGTACCAGGGACAGCGCTTCTGGGAGGTTTCCCACTTGGTTGTGCGCGGCCTCGATGTTGAACGGCCGCTGAACAATTACATCAGGGATGTTTTCTTTGTGCCTCCCAAACGTCCCCCACAAGGGCAGCGCAGGGCTTTCCCTCGAAGAGGGGAAAGCAATCGGCAGCGCACAACGCGTCTATACGACGAAACGCAGGTATTGTTTCAGAAAAGACAGGGGGAATGCGCAAGAGAAATCTTAGATGGTGAGCACGTGGTAGAGGTGGTTGACGCCGAGGGATTCCTTCGGGAATGGGAGGGGACGATGACTGGTCCTATCCTGCCCGTGCCACCGTCCCCTTGCCCCACGATGGAAGTGGGATTGCTCTGTTTTATCCCATTTCGGCGACTGAAATTAAGTTCAATTCCTTGCCGCTAAGTTCGGCGCCAGGACCGGCTGGATTTACCGCCAGAAAACTGCGGTCTGTACCCGCATTGCTCTTAAGGGTTCTGCTGAACCTCCTGATGGTCCTCAAGAAAGTGCCCACCGCACTAAAAGGTACGAGGACCATCTTTATTACGAAAAAGACAGGTGCCTCCCTGCCATCTGACTTTCGGCCTATAACAGTCGCTCCAGTACTGTTAAGGCTATTGAACAAGATTTTAGCGCAACGCGCTTCTCAGGTGGTGAAACTAGATTTCCGGCAGCGGGCTTTTTTGCCAGTAGACGGCTGCGCGGAAAATGTCCTTCTGCTTTCCGCCACTATTCAGGAGGCGCGCAGGAGCCTGAGACCTCTGCACCTGGCGAGTGTCGATCTCGCAAAGGCGTTCGATAAACTATCGAAGGCTGCCATCATTGAAGATGTCCGCCGTGCTGGCTTGGGCGAGTCGTTTGTTCGGTATATTGCCGACCTCTATGAGGGAGCCAACACAGTATTGACTTTTCAGGGTCACATTCGCCTAGTGAGACCAACGGCGGGGGTGCGGCAGGGCGATCCCCTGTCGCCCTTTCTTTTAACTTAGTGATGGATGGCTTTTTCAAGTCGATGGAGGGTGGCATCGAGTTCTCTAGTGGCGACTTTAATATAGATGCAATGGCATTCGCAGAATGATTTTGCATCTACCCCAATGGGGCTCCAGCACAGACTGGACGAGCTGAACCGCTATTCGGGTCCCCGCGGCTTGGCAATTAATCAGACCAAGTCCTTTACTCTCTCCTTAGTGCCTTCTGGTAAGGAGAAGAAAATGAAAGTTTCCACCGATAGGACGTTTCAGGTCGCGGGAGTTGATCTTCCCAAACAGGAAGTCAGCATGTGTTGGAAGTACCTGGAACACTTTTTGACCCCGGCGGAAGGAAGAGTACGTTCATACATCAGGACGTTGTCGAACTCTTGACTAGAGTGGCGAAGGCACCACTCAAACTCCAGCAGCGGATGGTGGTAGCTAAGTTTTATCTTCTACCACGATTCTACCATAGACTGGTGCTTGGGCCGTGTACGCTAGGTGTCCTTGAAAAGGTCGACACGACAATACGGGCCTCGGTGAGGCGGTGGTTATGGTCGGTGACAGGTCAAGAACGAAGTGGAAGCTCCTCCCACCTCTTTCCACTTTAGTAGTGCGAGCTCTGGTGAGGAGGCGACCTCCTCTCCACCTTTCGCTCCGCTGAAGTGGAAAGGGGTGGGAGGAGCTTCCACTTCGTTCTTGACCTGTCACTGACTATAGATCTGCCCCATGATACATCACTGGGGTATTTTTATGCCCCTGTGAAAGAGGGAGGGTTCGGAGTCCCTTGTTTGCGTACCGCCATACCGAGCATGGCGCTGCGGCGCCTTGAGGGTCTAGGTGCATCTTCCCATTTTGTGTGCAAGACCGCAATCCACTTGCCACAAATGCTCGACTTGAGGGACCGATTGGAGAGGTCCTGCCATTATAAGGGCCAGTTGCGGCACTCGAAAAGGGAAGTTCACAAATTTTGGGCAGTGACCCTCCACAGTAGTGCTGATGGAGCAGCACTGAAACATGCTACTAAAGTTCCAGCTTCCCAGCAGTGGGTTGGCGAGGGAACTGCCTTGCTGGGTGGAAAACATTGTATTAATTTAATAAAAATAAGGATCAATGCCCTGCCTAATCTAACAAGAACCAAAAGCGTGGAAGGAAGGTGTCGACAAGGTACCGAGCTGGTTGTCAGTCGGATGAATCATTGGGCCACATAACCCAAAGCTGTTTTAGAGCCCTCAGTACCCGCATTAAACGGCATGTCCGCTATGCAGCGAGACAACTGCGTAAGAAAAATTGGGAGGTTACAGTTGAGCCGGAGTACCGTTCTGAAACAAAAAGGTACATACCTGATATGGTGCTCAGGCGTGGCAGCCAATGTGTACTGGTGGATGCGCAGGTCGTTGGAACGTATTCAACACCCGATGTAGCGCATGAGCGTAAAGTCGCTAAATATAGCGACCCCGACTTCTTAAGTCTGGTGCGGGGTCTTACCTCGGACCCGCCAGTCGTTACCTCCATAACAGTAAGCTACAAAGGAGTTTTGTCGCCGAAGAGTGCGGCCTCCTGGTAGATCTTGGGCTAGGAGGTGGCGACTTTAAGATAATGACCATACGTTGTCTTCGGTGCGGGGGAGGGGGGGGGGGGTTCGCTGCTTTAGGCAGCATCAACAGATGACTACCACGTATTGCGGGCGATGAATGCGACTGTTGGCCACAAACGCCCTTGTTGGCCCTTCGGGGCGTAAGATCATGTCCCTCTCCCTTGAGAGGATAAAGTGCTCTTGGGGTCGTTGGTAGTCCGAGGGGCATCCCCAGTTCCTGATCGGAGAGGGGTGTTACCCAGCCCATCGTGTCTGCCGAACCCCGCTAATGGATGTGTTGTTGAAATATTTAATGTTTTTTTTTGCACATTTGGGATGAAGAAAGTCCCTACAACAATGCCTCCGGAAGCGGTGGCCACTGTGGCGCGCCCTTTCCTCTGTGGGACTGGGACTTTATGCCCTGTAAATACCTGACTTCATGGAGTAAAAAAAAAAATGTTGGGACGTAGAAGTCTGTTGGGTTGTATTCAAACGCCAAGTGCCAACTCCACGTCCACGTCGTGCGTCCTGGGAGGCGCGGGACTCGTGAGAGTCCTGCGTCTGCGAATGGAGCTCTGGCTAACATTGGGGACCGGGGTTGCCGTCCCCTTCCCTGAAAGTGCTTGGCATGACTAGTAAAAGAAATAGCGAAACGGGGCAGTCATGAGATTGCTCCTCCAAGCAGCGACGCGGGTGGAAATGGCCTGCTGCCGCTCTGGTGTCTTGTTAGACTCCCACCGCGTGTGGGAGTTACAGGGGTGGGTGGGCAAGATGAGGGGCGCACCCCTGAGGTGTTCCCCCAGCCCAGTGCCTCTAGGAGCCCGAAGGTGGGGCTTGGATGAGCACCTGGCCCTCTGGCCAGTATAGAGTTCTGACAAATAGATCTCGGAGCCGCACTCCATGAAAGGATATTAGGCACCGGGCGCTCTCAGTAGGCAGGACTGCCGAGTGGTCTGGACCTGGAGGGGGGGGGGCGGTGGCGGTTGGCCACTGAATCCCGTGGTGGGCCCACAAGAAGTGGGCGAAACACCCCTTTACACAGGGAAGTTTGGATCCCTCTGCCCTGTCATCTCAGAGTGACAATCGCGCTTCTCTACTGGTTTCCGGGAGTAACGCCAGCCGGGCCGGGAATCGCCTTGCCTACCCGGAAGTGGGCTTGCTACCGGCCCTTCTTGGGATTTGGCACCCCTCGAGCTGGGCTGCTGCTGCCTCGCTTCCGGGTGGAGTTAAAAACCTCGCCCATGTAACATCTCTTGGGCGGGGGTCCGCTTGGCCTCATCTGGCCCTGTGGCTCCCGGCACCTTTGGAGAAACAGGCAATAGTTCTGGACTTTGTATGCAGTCTGTTTGGTAGGATGTTTGCCTCAAAAAATGGTCTGAGTCAGCATAGAATGAGTTGTCACCCTGCAGAATATAATGAGGAAATTGTTATTGAGAGGTCACGGCCTCGCTGGTCTGATGAAAAGGCCTATCTTATCGCGAGGTTGGAGGTAGACCTCAGGGGCAAAGGGGTGAGAAACATCAATGAATTCCTGTGGGATGCACTGCAAAATTTACCGTCTGCGGCTCGGTTTGGACGAACCTTTGACTCCTTGAAGAGTCATAGAAGGCAGACGAGGCATAAGGAAATAGTTGAAAGGATTTCACTGGGGATGCAGCCAGTAGCCCCTATGGGGCCCGTACTGGTATACATAACTGAGGAAGAGTCTGCAGAGCATGGTGTGGATGCATCAGCAGTTTATGATGCACCGGTGGATGGGTTAGAGCCCCATATAGCTGTGGACTCTGGATACGACTCGAGGGAGGCCGTGCTGGCTTCCCTGAGGGGCTTGTTGAAGCGCACCGCCCCTCAGGTATATCAGGGCCCACGATTGTGGGAGATTGGACATCTGGCCCTAAGAGGAGTGGAAGCAACCCGCGCTGTTAACGATTATATTCGGGACGTCTTTTATGTGGAATCGAGAGCGCCGAGGAGGGGACAGTCTGGTGGGCGAGGAGGACGCACAGAAAGCCACAGAAAGCGGAAAAAGAGGGAATATGCGCAAACGCAAGAGAAGTTCTGTCGGAGACAGTCTGATTGTGCTCGGGAGATACTGGATGGTTAGCAAGTGTCGGAGGTGGCTGATGTTGGAGGCTTCCTGACTGAGTGGAAGACCATTATGACTGGTTCAGTCCTTCCGCCCCCAGAGGGTAGTTGTGTGTAGGCTGAGAAGGTCCGTTGATCTCTTTTTTTCCAGTGACGACGGCGGAGATTAAGGCGTGTGCGCTTCCCTCGAACTCCGCTCCAGGACCCGATGGGTTTACGGCGCGGGATCTGAAGGCAGTGCCGGTTGTGGTGTTGCGGATACTCCTTGACCTTCTGATGCTGTTGAAAAAGGTCCCCACTTCCTTGAAGTGCGCAAGAACAGTGTTCATTCCTAAAAAGGTAGGGGCGTGGGAGCCCTCACATTTTCGACCTATAACGGTGGCGCCAGTGCTGTTACGACTGCTTAATAAGATACTGCCACAGCGGGCCACTAAGATAGTACAGCTGGATTTCAGACAGCGTGCATTCCTTCCAGTTGATGGATGTGCTGAGAATGTTATGCTCTTGTCAGCCACCATCCAGGAGGCAAGACGAAGCCCAAAGCCACTTTATTTGGCAAGTCTTGACCTGACAAAGGCCTTCGACCGTGTGTCGATGGCTGCCATCGTTGAGGGGGTCCGCCTTGCAGGCTTGGGGAGCTCGTTTGTCGAGTACGTGTTCGATTTGTATGGAGGGGCAAACACTTTATTGTCGTTTGCAGGTCAAACTCTACTTGCGGCTCCAACAGCTGGAGTTAAGGCCCGTTCACGCTTGCGACAGTCGCTGGAGCGACCAGCAACTAGCGACTGGTTTTTGGTCGCGGGGAGACCAAAACAAATCGCTAGCGACCGGTTTGGGCAGTCGCTCCCTGACCGATTTTTCAAGTCGCAATAGCGAGTCGCTGGACGGAGGAGCCAATCACAGAATCGTCGGAAGTGATGCGTGCGTTTGTTTACATCCGGCACTGATGGTAACTGGCATGGAGTTCTCCGCCGCGGAAGCTCTTATTAATGCTGTCAAAGACTATCCGTTTCTTTACAATAAGCAGCACCCCGACCACAAGGATCGGGACGAAAAGCCAGGGGCGGATTCAGACCGGGGGTCCGGATGTCCTGAGCCCGCCCCCCCCCCTTAAGTTCTGCATGTGTAAAAATTTAGGGAGGGGAAACGGGAAAGGGGGAGTCTTAAACATATGATACGCTGACCAACACCTGACCCCATTCCCCCCCCCCCCTTCAAGAAATACCTGCGTCCGCCCCTGCAAAAAGCTATACGCCTGGAACGAGATCGGCGACATTTTCGGCATGGCAGGTACGTACAATATCACGGTTGAGGGTCCTGTCGGCGCCTTTGATCAGAAAAACCGTTCGGCCGGCTCGGGAAGGTTTTGATTATTATCCGCTAAGTTGGCAGCAAGCCTGGCGATTCGTCGGTAGCTCAAACAGGTGTGAACACTGGTGGTCGCCAGTCGCTTGTCGCTCCAGCGACCGTCCCAAGTCGCAAGTGTGAATGGGCTCTTAGGCAGGGAGATCATCTCTCTCCGCTGCTATTTAATCTTGTTATGGATGGTTTCCTTCGGTCCATGGAGCCAGGTATGGGCAAGAGCGAGGAGTTTGAAATGGACTCAATGGCCTTCGCCGATGATTTGATTATTTTTACGTCGACAGCCATGGGGCTTCAAAGACGGTTGGAGGAGCTTGAGCGTTACCTCAGACCCCGTGGGCTGGTTATCAATGCTTCTAAATCTTTTACTTTGTCCCTCGTACCTTCAGGAAGGGATAAAAAGACGAAGGTGGATACGAGCAAGACCTTCGTGGTAGGTGGGAAAGACCTACCTAAGCAAGATGTAGCGACGGTCCGGAAATATCTGGGGATCATGTTTTGATCCATCGGGTCGTCGGTATACACCCTTAGATAGTGATGTGAGGGAGCTGCTGGCACGTGTCAGCAAGGCTCCTCTTAAACCTCAACAGAGGTTGGTCATTTTGAGGTTTTACCTCATGCCGCGATTGTACCACCGACTTGTGCTGGGAAGGTGGACACTGGGTCAACTCAGGAAGGTCGACACGTTGGTGCGAGCCTCCGTTCGTCGATGGTTGGCTTTACCACACGATGTCAATCAGGCTTACTTCTACGCTCCTATTAGTGAAGGTGGCCTTGGCGTCCCTTGTTTACGTAGCGCCATACCAGGTATGGCACTTCATAGATTGTTAGCATTGGGCACGGCGTCACATCCTGCGTGCTCCGTGGCCTTGCAGTTGCCGCACATGGTTGATTTGAAGGACCGACTGCAGCAGTCGTCCATTTTTAAGGGTGAGGTGCTTCGATCTGAGGGTGCTGTATCTAGGTTTTGGACGAGGGAGTGGCACAAGAGTGCAGATGGTGCTGCCCTGAAGGGGTGCTCACCTGTTCCGTCTTGTCAGGCGTGGGTCGGTGAAGGGACACGTCTTATGAATGGAAAAGAGGTTTATAGATCTGGTGAACATCAGGACAAATGCCCTTCCTAACTTGACAAGGACTAAAAGAGGCCGGGACGTCCCGACTCGTTGTCGGGCAGGTTGTAATTCTGCGGAGTCACTTGCACACATTAAACAAAATTGCTTCCGCACGCATAGTGCCAGAATTAGGCGACATGAATAATAGTTTAGTACAATACGCTGCTGGCCATCTCAGAGAAAAAAGATGGGAGATGGTGGTAGAACCTGAGTACCACACCTTAACACAGACATATGTGCCAGACCTCGCTTTTACACGAGGTAGTCAGATGGCTGTGGTTGATGCGCAGGTAATGAGAACGTATTCCACCCCAGATGCCGCGCGCGAGCGGAAGTATAGTGTTCCAGAGCTCTTGGATGTTATTAAAGGGGCCAATAGTGCTGCTCCGGTTGTGACTAGTTTGACTGTCACGTATAGAGGTGTTTGGTCGCCTAAGAGAGCTGCGGCTCTTACCGATCTTGGGTTTGGTAGACAGGATTTTAAGATATTGACTATATGTTGCCTTCGGGGGGGGGGATCAGGTGCTTTCGGCGGCATCAGCAGATGACCTCCGTGTTGCACGGGCGATGAAGCGCCCCGGTGGTCTCTCGGTTGTGTGTTGCCATTAGGCTATTGGTTGGTCCCTCCTCTCTTGAAGAGGATAAGGACTTCCAGACTTGATGCCGAAGGTCAGCCCGATGCCTCTGCGAAGAGGTGGGCGATAAACAATTTTTGTGCACAAATTTTGGTCGTAAAAAAAAGAAAATTGTTCTGGAGTTTTGGGGCGCGAGCCCACGCGGGTGACGCCGCGTGGGAAGCCAACCTCCATGTGCACGTCGTGCGCCCTGCCAGCTTCGGCTGCAACGGAGGCTCAGGCGTGTTATGGGGATTGGGGTTGCCAGCCCTTTTCCCTGAAACTGCTTGGCATGAAGAAATAAAAGAATAAAGGAAAAAGTAACAGCCGATTGGCTGCCACTCCAAGTACATACGAGCGCATCGGTGGCCCTGATGCGCGTGAGGGTGGTGGTGGTGACACCCAATGGCTTCCTGTGGGAGCGACCTGCGCCTGTGGTCGGAGCTTTGGTAAAAAGAGGGGACTTATGTCCCACGCAACAAGAGCAAGACAGCTGCTGCCTGAACAGGTGATTCCTGAAGCGGCTAAGCAAGACGAGGGTCCAAGTGTGGGACCCGTTTGTCCCTCCCTTATTGAAGAGTCGAGAAGAGTGACAAGAGGCCCTGTTGCTGGGACTTCTGGCTCCAGGAGTGAAAGAGAACCAGCGGAACTGACGTCAGTCCCTTTGCAAACTGGTAGGGACACTAATATGACGACCCCCGATTTGATGGTCATGGAGGAAGCAGAACTGACACTTGTCCCCGAGCGGGTGTTGAAGATTTTCACCGCTCCTGGGTCCACTATATTAAGCCAGGAGACGATACAGGTGGAAAGCGGTGATGCAGCCCCGTAGAATGATGACCAGATAGTCCGGTTGCCGTGTTCTACTGGAACCAAACCTAAGACCCGAATAAAGGGTTCGAGCATGCCAGACTTCCGTGGGGGAATCGGTGTGAGTACAGGTTCAATATCAAGCAGGATCAAGGCGCGCAGACTTGAGGCAGATCGTCCTGATGCCGGTGGGCAAGTAGGTATCCACCTTGAGGTACAGCACTCTGGAGGTCAAGGCGACCCAGCGGTACATCCCGGAAGGGGGTTTTCTGAGGGTTTGGACCCACGGTTTGGCGTCCCTGGGTCTGGCCCATTCAGGAGTTCCTCTGGGCATTGATGCTGGACCTCCCTTCTCGGAGGATGCTGTGGGCACAATTGGTATAAGCGTTGGGCACCAGAAGAAACGGCGACTGCCGGCCTTCTTAGCCTTCCCACCAGTTGGAGATACCATGTGCTCGCTCAAAACAAGTTCCAGAGGTAGTCCGGCCACCAAAAGGGTCTGTGAAGATGGGGAGTAAGAGCACTCAGAGTGCTAGGAGATTGGGTTCAGTGACCCCGAAAAGTGTCCGGCCTGGTGGTATGGTCGCGGTGTTGGGCAATGGTGCATTGCCGTCGGTGATACACCCCGTCGAGGGTTGTTCGGCAGAGTAGGTCCGGTCTGGCGTCCCGGATCGCTCTGAACAGGTTTCTCTGGGCATGGCACGTCGTTGGCTCACTCGCTGCCTGCGCCCGTGGCAAGTGCGGACGAGGGGATCACTAAAGCACTCGAAATTGAGGTAGCTAGTGCCCTTGAAGGTGCTGGAGTGATTGGAAAGCACGAACCAGATAATGCTGTGGTTAGGCTACAGGCCTGTGAGAGTACTTTGATGAAGGAATTGGTGCATAGTGGGTGGGGACGGTGGTGCCCACCTCCGGCACCACTCAATGGTGGTGCTGGAGGTGGATTTCCGCGTGGGGAGTTTGAGAGTGTTCCCTACAAAAATTGGGGCCAGCCAGCACCGGAGGGCCAAGCACCCGGCAGACTATACACCTTGCCAACAAACACTCGACCCCAGGGGCAGCAAACCGTTTTCGAGCCCAGTCACTGGGTTTGAGGCTAGACTCTCACCGGCGACCCTGCTAACCCTAACCGAGAGGACTGTGATTTCGATAGGCGCAGCCTGCGTAGGCGCAGTTTCAAACAATGCTGGCGGCTAAATTCTCGTCTTTTCCTGCTGTATTTTGTGTTGCATGGTGCACGTATTTTCCCGAGGTCATCGAGAAAGCATTGTACCACATTTGAAAGAAGAAAAAAAAGCAATAAAAAACCTATAAATTATTTTTGTTGGGTACGCGCGAGAAAGAACGAATGCGACTTCAATGTATAGTTCTAGCTTTTTGTGTGTGTTTTTTACGATAAGTTTTGACGGCTCCGCGCGATTCGCCGCATGACAAACGACAAAGCGCTTAGCTGTCAAAAATAAATTACAACAGAAGAGAGCCGAAAGGCATGCATTTTTCACGCTCACAAATAACGTGTTTACCAGTGGACAGGACACGGACATACAATTTAGAAAGTGTTAACATTCGAACAATATATTGTACGTACCACACGATGCAGCGTTATCCGAAAAGAATTTATTTGAGAAAGATCTCAAATAACACAGTCACAGTCGACGACAGTCACATCTTGACGATCGGACGGAATCCAAGATGACTTCGTTTTGGGGCACGTTTCGTGGAGAGCTTCCTTTTCTACAACAGCACCAAGCCGAAGGAACGAACGCGACTGACCCGTTTCTCACCCAAACCCGGACAACTATTTTTGGAGATGACTGAGGATTCTACGCGGATTATCTCTGGGAGGGAGGAGAACAATGTTCGAAAAATCGCGTCGAGGGTCGTTCGACGTCCTTCACCTCCTTCGTTTCCCGTGAATGTCAAGCAGAAAAGCTTGAATGGCAGGCACTTACCAGCCTTATTTCTCACGATGGAAGATAACACAGAAAGGGTACGCAGCACGCATAAAAAAATAAGTGGAAACTTTCAAGAGGGGCGAGAAAACGTCGAATGCAAAACCGCAAAAACACAGGTAGAGAACCGCGCTGAGCGGGTCTTCACAGTCCCAGAGAGTGGCAGAAAATTTCTAGCTGATAGAGGGCGTGAGAGTCGCACTAGCCGCATCAGCACCAGCAATATGGCGGCGGCCTAGAAGCGTTTTTTGGAAAGGTGTATAGACCTTTGCAAAAAGAGCTCTCTGGCCGCCGCCATTTTGCGAACCGAGCGACCCCTATCAGCCAGAAATTTCTGCCACCCGCCTGAGCTGTGGAAACCCGGTCAGTGTGGCTCCCCACCTGCATTGTGCATTCGGAGTTCGCCGGCTTTTCATGGAAGTTTTTACTTTATTTGTCTGTTTAGGATGCTTAACCTTTGTGTGTTATCTTGCATTGTAAGAACCAGGAAATACCAAAGCTCGTTGCCTGAACGGCCTTTGCAGGAAACGAACGAAGAGAGCGAACGTCAAGCAGCACGCGACGCAGGCAGTTCGACGTTTTTGGAAGATTATTATAGTTGAGATAATCTCCCAAAAGCCTTCCCGGATATGTTCCGGGTTTCGCGAACAATAGCTGGTAGGGTCGGGTCCAGGGTGTGGTGACGGAATAGACACGTTCGTTCATTTGCTTTGAAGCTGTACAAAAAAGCAGCCCTCTTCTATACGTGCCCCAAAACACGCCGGATTCCTTCCGACCGTCGTGAAGTGACTATCGTCGACACTGTATATTGGATATGCTGTGCTATTTTAGACCTTTTTCAAATTCTGTTCGGATAATGCGGCACCGTGGCGTACGTACAATATATGATGTTCGATTGATGAGACTCGTTGAATTTCATGTTGTGGGCGGAAAATATCCATGCAGTTCGGATATCCTGTGTGGTCAAATGTTTTCGACGGTTAAGACCTTTGTAGATTGACACGGCTGAGTGTATGGTGCCGTAAAAAGATCAACATAATATGAAACGAACATCCCAGTTGCATTTGTTCTGTCGCCCACAGACTCGCCAAAGACAGCTTTCATTTCTTTGTTTTTGTTCTCAAAAATAGTACAATGCATTCTTAAAAACCCTGAGAAATTCTATTCCATAGAACACAAAATAAAAAATAGAACGCTGCAATTTAGCCTCCACCAGCGTCCGGAATTGCGCGTACGCAGGCTGCCAGAGCCCACTGACGAGAAAACCCACAGCCCAGCGCAGTCGGGCAACACTGACGTACCCTGTCAAAACTAGGGACGCGCGCTGTAAATCGCCTCGTTCGAGACTGCCGCTAAAAAGGTCTATAACCGGGGTATTAACGCTGAGAGGTTCAGGGCTAGATGGTCGAAGGATGAGTCTCACCTTCTGGCTGAACTAGAGGCTGAGATGACCAGAAAAGGGGCAAGGTATATGAACCAGGCACTATGGGATGCCATTCAAAGGATTCCACCAGCAGCCCGCTTTGTACGCAGTCGTGACTCATTGAACAGTCACAGGGAGCAGGAAAATTATCGTGAGAAAGTGCGGGCCCTGTTGAATGAGTTACCCCAGGATGAAGTGATGCTGGGTCATGCCCCTTGGAGGAGGAACCTCTAAATGCTCTCGCATCGAGCGAGCCGGAGAATGACGAGGGGGGGGGGCACATCAGGCTAGAGCCTCAGTAATCAAGATGCTTGACTCACTCTTGAAGAAAACTGCATCCCAACTCTACCAGGGCCCACGACTTTGGGAGATTGGCCATCTCGCCGTAAGAGGACAGGACGTGGAGAGCTTACTAAACGATTATATCAGAGATATGCTCTTTGTTGAGCCAAAGACCAGACGGCAGCAGTCGGGAGGTCAAGGAGGTGGCCGGAAGGAAAGCAATAGAAAGAGGAAGAAGCGTTTGTTTGCCCAGACTCAGGACCGTTTCAAAAAGAGACAAGCGGACTGCGCCCGTTCTATTCTGGATGGGGAGCAGCGAGCGGAGGTGGCTGATGTTCCCACCCTTTTGATGGAGTGGGAACGAGTCATGACTGCGCCAGTTCTGCCCAATCCACCGGGAGCTTCTTCCTTCATTGCAGGAAATATGGACCTCTTATTCCCGCTGAGTGCTGCTCAGATCAAGCAGCACGCATTGTTTCTGGAATCAGCACCGGGCACTGATGGGTTTACGGCACGTCAACTTAGGACAATGCCCATGCTACTGTTGCGGGTTCTGCTGAAACTACTTATGTTCATGAGAAAGGCACCTACTACTCTAAAAGGTGCAACAACGATTTTTATTCGGAAAGTAACCAGAGCGTGCTTACGCATCGCAGTTCCTGCCGATTACGATGGCACAAGTCTTGCTGCGACTTTTCAACAAAATACTTGCACACCGTGCATCGCAGGTTGTGCACTTGGATTTTCGGCAGAGAGCTTTTCAGCCCGTAGAAAGTTGTGCCGAGAATGTGATCCTGTTGCCGACGACTATTCAGGAGGCTCGCCGGAGTCTACGCCCCTTCATATAGGCGAGCGTAGACTTGAGCAAGGCATTCGATAGAGTATCGATGGCAGCCATTTTAGGGGTGTTAAGCGAGCTGGACTGGGGAGTCCTTCGTGCATTATGTGCAAGATCTTTGCGAGCATGCCAACACGGTGTTGCAGTTCTCAGGCCTTACCCGGCTAGTAAAGCCGTCTGCAGGTGTCAGACAGGGGGATCCACCGTCCCCCCTTCGTTTCAACTTAGTGATGGATGGCCTGTTCAAGAGTATGCAGCCGGGTTTGGAGTTCTCCAGCGGGGCCTTCAAGACTGATGCAATAGCCTTCGCCGACGTTTTGGTGATTTTTGCATCTACACTAATGGGTCTGCAGAAGAGGCAACTGGAGTTAGAGAACTTTTTGATCCTGAGAGGGTTGGAAGTGAACCGGGAAAAATCCTTTACGGTTTCGCTAGTTCCCTCGGGCAGAGAAAAGTTGTTGAGGTATCTACTTTCATCTTTTTCTGAGGTAGCGGGGCAAGGCCTGCCAAAGCAAGAGGTGATTTCAACCTGGAAATACCTCGGGTTTATGTTTGATCCTGGAGGGCGGCGAAATTCTTCCGTCCAACAGGATGTGGTGGAACTGCTAGACAGGGTTAAGAAAGCACCCTTAAAGCCGCAACAACGGATGGTTGTTTTGAGATTTTATCTCATACCACGCCTGTATCATAGGTACGGTGTATACTTTCCGGTGTTTATTTATGAGAAAAATCGGCGGATGTTTATCGGTGTTTCTTTATTTCACCAATACGGGTGATTTCGGTGAATTCTCTCGTCCAGACGATAAAAACGGTTATTATCGGGGAAAAATTGCGAATGTAAACTACCATTGGAGACGAAAAACAGTTGAAATATTATTTACCTATTTTACACAATCTCTTTCACACTCGATTATTG
This sequence comes from Ixodes ricinus, assembly GCA_037355805.1. NCBI lineage: Eukaryota > Metazoa > Arthropoda > Arachnida > Ixodida > Ixodidae > Ixodes > Ixodes ricinus. The sequence goes on from JAZHYW010050946.1 coordinate 108,032, forward strand.
TAGTAAATGCAAGCACATATTCCTAGGCTCGTGTCTGTCAATGACGCTCGCTCCTTCCTGTTGACGACGCACAATTTCGAGAATGCCCGTTCAACATTTGCGATAGACACGGGAAGCCCCAAAACGTCCAACGATGCTTGGGAAAGTGCTGGCCAGCCGTGACTGGCCTCTCGGGGCGGTGATAGTGATCTTCAAGCTCGGCAGCCCAGGAGGACCGCTGACCTTGGAGAACAGTGGAACAAAGCTACCGTCCTCCAAGAGTCCAAGACCATGTAGGTCACAAAATAAAGACACGCAAAGTGCATGATTCCTGGTAAGATAATGTGTTTGACGGAAGTTTGCGTATGACTTTTTCAGTGAAAAAAAACACAACATTGCTATTAAAAAGATTTAGAAACCGGTTTTTTAACGATTTTTATTTCCGTCACTGGCGAATGTTTTTATGATGTTTTTCGGTTAAAATTGGAAAGTATACAGGACTTTTTCGGTGAAAAAAACCAGCGCTTGCTCGAAAATATAAAAGAACGGGTGTTTTTCGGTTTTACCTGATTTTGTATTTTCGACACCGCCGGATATTTATCGGTGTTTTTCGGTTAAAACCGGAAAATATACACCCTAATCATAGGCTTGTACTGGGACCATGGACACTTGGGATTTTGGAAAAGATTGACGTCCTGGTGAGGGCTGCTGTAAGGCAATAGCTAACCTTGCCTCATGATGCCCCGAAGGAATTTTTCCATGCCCCAGTTAAAGAAGGAGGCCTGGGTGTTACCTGTCTGCGAACAGCTATTCCGGGGATGGCTCTCAGGAGGTTGGAAAATTTGGATGAGTCGTCTCATCCTATCTGTAGGGCAGCCCTTGATCTGCCTCATCTTAGGGACCTGAAAGACCGTCTCACCCGGTCGTGCAGGTATAAAGGTGAGGACCTACTTTCCAAACGATCTGGAATCAAGGTTTGGACGCGATCGTTGCATAATAGTGGAGACGGCGCTGCACTCAAGCATTGTGCAAAGGTACCCGCAGCTTCCAGTTGGGTGGGCGAGGGGACCACGTTACTGACGGGAAATCAGTACATCAATATGACCAAGTTCAGAATCAACGCATTCCCAAACTTGTCGCGAACAAAACGAGGGCGTAATGTCCCGGTTTGATGTCGCGCTGGATGTTAGTCTGTGGAAACTCTAGGGCACATCACCCAAAACTGTTTCTGTTCACATGGAGCTCGTACTAAGAGACACGACAATATTGTCAATTACGTAGCTGGCCAGTTGATTAAGACGGGCTGGCAGGTTGCTGCTGAGCCTGAGTACAAGTCAGCGCTCGCAAAATTCGTCCCAGATCTTGTGATTAGGCGGCGTTCCCAGCGTGTGGTGATCGACGCTCAGGTTGTTGGTACATTCTCAACTCCCGATGCGGCGCACGAAAGGAAAGTGGCGAAATATAGCGTGCCAGAATTTTTCACTTTGGTTCAGGGGGAGGACGCTTCCCGCCAATAGTCACGAGTATTACGAACACATCTCCTGGAGTATGGTCTCCTCGGAGCGCCTCCGCTTTGACTGATCTAGGCCTTGAGCAGGTGATATTAGTTAATTACCATCCGGTGCCTACAGGGGCATTCGGTGCGTTCACTGCCATCAAAATATGACCACCGCGAGAAACGGACGTTGATGCGCGTTGTGGGGGCCACCGACGCGCGAGTTAGCTCATGAGGGCTTATTTGGTCCCTCTCCCCGAGGAAAAGATAATGACTTCTGGGTAACTGGGTGCAGAAGGTCAGCCCGAAGCCTCTTTTACGAGGGGTGAGCTTGTGAACGAACCTTTCGTCATCAAATCCCGGTCGTGAAAAAAACAGGAAGCGCAAGGTGCTTGACGAGTACCTGGTGCTCGACGAGTTTTCGGCCACATCAGACACCAACGTTGGCTTCACGAGCGGCGAGTTTCGATTGGATGCCATGGCCTTTGCCGACGACCTCCTCGACTTCGCTTCCACCAGGAGGCGTCTGCAGGCAAGGCTCGATGAGTTGGCGAAATTCCTGGAGCCACGGAGACTGCGCGTCAATGTCGCGAAGTCCTTCACCCCGGTCCTGCAACCCTCCGGAAGAGAGAAGAAATCGAAGGTGGAGACCGACCTGGCCTTCTGCATCCGGGACAAGCCGCTGCCAGTGGCGACTACCGCCACGATTTGGCGGTACCTGGGGGTGCAGTTCTCCACCCAGGGGAAGAGGCGCGGAGGGGTGGACCGAGACCTTCGGGAGCTCCTTGAGAAAGTTACTCGGGCGCCCCTCAAGCCGCAGCAAAGGCTCTTCATCCTTCGTGGCTTCCTACTACCTCGGCTGCACCATAGGCTCGTCTTGGGCCTCTGTGGGATAGGAACCCTGTCAAAGTTTGACACGATAACTAGGGCTGCCATACGTAAATGGCTAGCCCTATCCCATGACACTGCCGTGGGATACTTCCACGCCCCGGTCCGCGAAGGAGGACCGGGGGTGACTTCAGTCCGGACGGCGATCCCGGCCCTTACAAATATGATCAATGAGTCTCAATTGAGTTTCTAATATATTCTTATAAAATACATTAGAGACTCAATATAGCCTCATTGATCATTTTTCTAAGGGAGGGATGACGCTGGCCAGGATAAAGGGTCTTCGGTTCAGCGATCACCCCGGGTGCGAAGCAGCTCTCCGATGCCGGATGCTGTTGGACCAAGTTCGCCGCGCTCAGCAAGCGGCGAGCTTCAACGGCATACCCCTGACTACAATGGCCGAGGTTCATAAGTACTGAGCCGGAAGACTTGATGGCAGCTATGATGGCGCTGCCCTGCGGGACACCCGACATGTTCCAGCCGCGCAGTCCTGGTTCTCGGATGGCACCCGACTTCTGCCAGGGCGGCACTATGCTAATGTCATCAAGCTGCAGGTCAATGCACTACCAACCCTCTTGAGGATCAAGAGAGGGAGGCCGGATGACGTGCCCTGCAGGGCCGACTGCAGGGCAAGGGAATCTCTCAGCCATGTGCTTCAAGCCTGCCACAGGGGGCACCAGGGTCGCGTCAAGCGACACGACAATATAGCCCGGTACGTCGCCATGCGCCTCAACAAACTCAAGTGGAACGTCCTCTGGGAGCCACACTACAAAGTCCAGTTGAAGGTGATGAAGCCTGACTTGGTGGCAACGAAGGGAGTTATGGCCGTCATCATCGATGTCCAGGTCGTCGGCAAAGGCATGGAGTTGGCCTTCTTACACGGGCAGAAGGCTGCCAGGTGCATGGTCCAGGACCTGCTACAATCGGTCCAGGGAAACCTACAGAAGCCACCGCTCGTCACCACAGTAACCATGAACTTTAGGGGCATTTGGTCCAAGGACAGTGCGAGGGACCTCCTGTCATTGGGGCTGACCAAGTCGGACCTCAAGCTAATGACAGTGAGGTGCCTCCAGGGGGCCTCCGATGCTTCTGGGGAAACAGCAGAATGACGACTGCGATTAATACCCGCGGCTGATGAAGGCCGTCATCTAAGCCGTGGACTTGGGAGTGCTGCCGGCATCCATCTTGCCGGGAGTAAAGATCAGGGTACCTCTGCCCTTACACAGAGTGTTAGTGAAATAAGAAAAAAAGAAGCGCCAGGCAGATTGTGTTTGCGCGATCCTTGATGGAGAGCAGCGGGCAGAGGTGGCTGATGTGCAAGGGTTTCTGCGCGCATGGGAACAGATAATGACTGGACCCTCTCTTCCCGATCCAGCCGCTGTTCTGACGCCTGTAAGCCGGTCGGTAGATCTCTTCTTTCCGGGTACGACGGCAGATATAAACAAAACCTTCTGCCTGTAAAGTGTGCACCCAGACCGGATGGATTCACGGCAAGGCAACCCAAGGCCATGCCGATGATACTGTTGAAGGTTCTTTTGAACTTGTTGATGTAATTGAGGAAAGCCCCAACAGCTCTAAAGGAAGCGAGGACAGTGTTCATCCCCAAAAGACGGGGCCACACTTCCATCTGACTTTCGTCCAATTACAGTAGCCCCCGTTCTATTGAGACTATTTAACCCTTTAAGGACGTATGTCGCGAATTCGCGACATACAACTTAGTCCACTTTGTAAAATCTTTCCGTCATCTATCACCCCCGCGCCGACTGTCGCGAAATCGCGACGTACCTTCCGAAGCGCCACGGTATGTTTGGGCCATCTGTCGGCCGCCCGGTGTACTTTGCGCCGTAAACAACTTTGCCGGTGAACAAGGACTCGCGATTGAGCCGCCGTGGGAGAAGGTTGTGTTTCTCGGCGCTCCCGCCGAGCTGCATGAATCGCCCCTGCCCGCCGCTCGCCCGCCCGAACCCGAACTCGAGCTTCGTTTTTCCAACGGAAAGCATCGCTTGCCACCGGAAAGAGCTGCCCGAAGGCAAGTGAGTGTCACAGCCGCGTTTTTGCCGAAGCCTCCGACATCGACGCCGCCGCCGTTCCCGGCCAGCGGGAAGGCTGGGCCTACCGTTAGGCCTAGCTTGCCCGGCCTTCGGCTACGATGGCTACCGCCTCCAGCGCGGAACTACCGGCTTCCCCCGACACGGAAATGACACCCGACGCATCTCCGCTACCCGACGAGACGCTGACAACATCCAAGCAAGGAATTCCCGCCACCACCGTCACTGACAGGCCCCCCCCCCAAAGAGGGCCCGCAACGAGAGTGAATGCTCCGAGCGCAGCCCGACGGATTTCGAGGACGGCCAAGATGCTCCCACCGACTTCACCGACTCCGACAATCAGTTCCCTTGGATCACCGTATCCCGGAGGAAAAGGACCAACAAGCCGGACAAAGGTACCAAACTACCCCGTCACGACCTAGACAAATACCAAGCCACCATCCGCCCACGGGCCCGCTTCGACGTCTCAAAACTCCCGAGCTATCTCATCGGAGAACAACTTCAAAGAGCAATAGGCGAGACCGTTCTTGAAGACCGCCTCGCCTACCGCCGCAACGGAATGACGAATACAATTTCCGTCACCGTCTACGACGAACGACACTTAGCAAGTCTACTTCAGCTCACGCACCTTGAGACGGGCAGCGGCAAAGTCGACGTACAAGTCTACCGAACGGCCACCAAGGAATTCCCACGCGGGGTCGTTCATTTGACACCTGATATTCCACCGGTTAAGCTCCTCGAGGGGCTCCGAGCCGACTACCACGAGATTGTTCAGGCCAGGCCGCTGGGGTCCAACGGCACATACCTTCTGACCTTCCAAGGCCAGGGTGTACCCCGCCGCATCCGCGCCTGGCACGAGATCATCCAAGTCAAGCCGTACCGCCCCTCCACGGTGGTCTGCAACAACTGCCACGGCCTGGGCCACAAGTCCGACATCTGCACGCAGGAAAAGCGCTGCCAGTCCTGCGACGGTCTTCTGACCGAAGGACACCGCTGTGAGACAGTCAAGTGTCGCAACTGCGGCTCCCAAGACCACGTCGCCACCTCCCGGGACTGTCCAGAGAGGAAAAAGGTGGACTCTAGGATCCAGGCCCGTGCCCGACCACGTCCGGCCTTGAACCAACAACTGCAGCGCCGGCGAACAGCAGTGGGAAACCAAGGCCAGACTCCCGATCCTCACCCACAGCAGCCACAATTGGGAAGGCAAGCCCAGAACCCCCATGCAGGAAACGGGCAAGCCTCGCCCTCCCCAAGCAGACCAAAAACCCATCGCCCCGATCGACTGAAAACATTATCGACCAGCCGGTGCCATCGCAAGACACGTACGCACATAAAGCCACGCCTCGCAACTGCAGGACCCCATCAACCACGCCGCTCATGGACCAACGCAACGAGCTTCTCGCCCTCCTCAAGCGGTATAAGGAGGAGGAAGCAGAGCACGCACGCATAGCTGCTGACCGCCGACGCAAAATGGCTACCCTACAGAAAAGGATAGAAGAATTGGAAGTTAATTTCCAGCCGTGCCCCCAGCATCAAGTGTCGAGCCAGCCGCAAACGTCGAGCCAGCCGCAAGCGTCGAGCCAGCCGCAAGCGTCGAGCCAGCCGCAAGCTCACCCAAGCCCGCCACCACCTCAGCGACAAGTGCCGCAATCACGCGCAAACCACCCCGCATCCCCTCCAGCAAGCAACAAGCAACCACAGCAGCAGCAATCCCAGCCTCAACCATCTCAGGATGACCTCAAGTCTCAAATGCAAGTCTGGCTGCAACAAATGCAAGTACAACTCCAGCAGCAAATGCAGCAGCAAATGCAGGCCCACTTCAATCAACTCATAGCCGAGCTCCAACACTCAACCGTTGCCCCCACCCCGCCGGCACCGCCGCAGTTCCAACTACGTCAGCCCATCCTCACCGTTAATGTCCCCGGACAATAAGCCACGGAACGAGGGGGATCCACGCAGCAGTCACACCAGCAATCCTCGTAACCAGCAAGCTCAAGGCCCCGGGGAATTCATACCGTCACTAGCCTCCTCGCCCCTGGTTCCGACACAACTTCGGATCCTCCAATGGAACTGCAGAAGCCTAACCAAACGCAAAAACGAATTCCAACTTCGATTGGCGCAACACCGACACTCGTACGACGCGATCTTGATGCAAGAAACCAACGTGAAAGACCCCAGGCTCTCCGCATACAACTACTTCCACAACCCTGCGATAGAACGCAAATATACAAAGACCGGCCCCCCTGAGGCACGAGGACTGGCCACCGTCTACCTGAAGAGGACCCTACCACATGCCCAAATTGACACGCAGAAATGGTGCACACCAGACCAGGAAGTCGCTGCGGTGCGCACACTCATGGACAACCACAAGCTCATCCTAGTGTCGGCTTACGTCCGCCCTACCGCCGAAGACCCCAACCTCAGTTGGCTGGAAGAGCTACGAATGGCCTACCCAGATGATAGGATGGTCATAGGCGGTGATTTTAATGCGCACCACCGGGAGTGGGGCTACGACGACGACGACCAGAGAGGAGCCAGATTGCTGGAAGCTTACGAGAAGGCGGGTCTCGAGCTGGCGAACGACACGCACGAGAAGACGAGAGTAGGCACCTCGGCCAACCAGCAGGACACCAACCCCGACCTAACCCTAGTGGACTCAAGAATCGAGGGGATGGAGTGGTCGGTATTCCCCGACGCGTGGGGCAGCGACCACTACCCCATAGAAATATCGATCCTTATTAAGAACAGGGCCAAGGCCAAGAAAACTGTGGTCACAGTTCTCTGGGACAAATTCCGAGCCCTTTTACGCGCCCATATTGACGAAAACGACATGTCGACAACAATCTGCGCCTTGCTAGTAGCCTCCACGAAGGAAGCCTCGACCAAGAAGGAGGTCAACTGGGACTGCCCCACGCCGGACACCCACCTCCTGTCCCTGTGGGACCACCGCACGCGCAAACTCACGGAGTACAGGAACACCAAAGACCGGAACACACTGAAGGAAGTGAACAAAATCACCGCCGAAGCAGAGGAATATGCACGCAAGCTCAGAGTCAACGAGTGGCTCGACCATTGCGCTTCCTTTGACCAGCGTACGTCGATACGCAAGCTATGGCGCACCTTCCGAGGCATGCTCGGTATCACCAAGGTCGGCAACACGATAGAAAACATGGCCCTAGCCCTGGACAAGCCCCTCGAGGACGTACTTGAAGACATGGGAAACGCCTTCTTCCCTCAACCCTCGACGACCCCAAATGCAGCAATCTACGCTCAAGAACCAGCACCGAAAGACCCTCCTCCGTGGAACACCCCGATCACCCGATGGGAGCTCGAGACCGCTATTGACCAAGGGAGAATAAAGTCTGCTCCCGGCCCAGACGGCATCACCGCGAGCATGCTGAGAAACCTACCCGAAGAAGGAAAGCAGCAAGTCCTTCGCTGGTTCAACCACATGTGGGAAACCGACACCCTCCCGGACGAATGGCGCGAGTCGTGGGTTACCCCGATCCCGAAAGCGGGCAAACCCCCGAACACACCGAAGAATACCCGGCCTATATCCCTGACCTCGGTAATGTGCAAGCTGTTCGAGAGGATCGTCCTAGCCCGCATCACTTGGATCGCCGAGGACCGCAAGCTCTTCCACGCGGCACAAACGGGCTTCCGACAACATTTAGGTGCGAGAGACAGCCTCCTACTTCTGTCTACAGACGTCTACCGCAAGGGAAGCACCTGCTCGCTCGTCGCGGTCGACATCTGTAAGGCATTCGACTCGCTACCCCACGAAGCGATCGTAAAGGCACTCCGAGAAGGTGGCATTACGCACAAGCCGCTCAACTTTGTGAAGGGGTTTCTAAAACAGAGGAAGTACTCCATCAAGACTGGCGACGTGTGTGGACCTCTAAGGAACAACAATATTGGTGTGCCCCAGGGCGCGGTGATCTCCCCGATCCTGTTTAACCTGACAATGGCCCCACTGGCGTGGCGCCTGAACAAGATTTCCACCTTGAAGTTTACCATATACGCAGACGATATTACCATCTGGACGACAGGTGGAAACCTGGCGAGGCGGGAGCAGACCCTCCAGAAAGGACTGGACACCATCGAAGCATTCCTCAAAGAGACCGGACTCTCCCCGTCGCCAGACAAAACCAGATACATGATATTTGCCCGCAAAGGCAGCCCAACTCACGACTTGACCTTCGGTGGTCTCCCCATTGCCCAAGCAGAGACGCACAAGATCCTGGGAGTGTTCTTCAACCAACGAAAGTCCCCCAAGGAATGGCTAACCAGGATGGCCAAGATTTGGAAACAGGGCACGGCACTGGTTCGCCGCATCGCCCAAAAGACCGGTGGTGCGAGCGAGGAGGTGGCCAAGACCCTGATTCGGGCCGTGCTAGCTTCCAAGGTACTTTACGGCGCAAACTACTACAAGTTGAATAAGAGTCACTGGCGAGCAATTGAAAGATGGCAGAATGACGCCCGAAGAACTATTGCGGGCTTACCGAGACACACGAAACTGGAGGAGCTGCACAGATGCGTTCCCCTCCCCAAACTACAGGACTTGGCCAAGGACCAGCACGAACTGCACCTTGTCTCTTTGCAACACACTAGACAGGGCCGGGCCATACTACGACTCCTGCGACAAGACGTGTCCACGCTTCCTAAACTCGGCCGCCCAATACCCCCTGGGAAATAGCAGACGTGGCCTCCAGCACGCCTGTACCGCGGAATATGGGCCTGGACCAACCGGAACGGCGCCGGGACTACGCCCAAAAGCACCTGACCGTCGTAACTACGAAACTGGAAGACCCCACCGCCATCGTGCTGTACACAGACGCAGCACACAAGGATCTAGTCACCACCACGGCCTGGCACGATCTCCGCCAAAACAAGTCATGGAGCCGGGAAACTAAGACCGCTGGAACGCCCGAGGAAGCCGAAGCCCAGGCGATCCTTCACGCCCTGGAACACGTTACCCAAAGCCTGAACCCACCAGTGAAGACGGTGGACATCTACACCGACGCCCAGGAAGCCATACGAAGGTGCCGAAAGCACGACCCCAACAGCCCGACCACCCGGCGCATCCTTGCACTCGCCAGGCGCCTCGAGAGCAAGAACGTTAAGGCCACTGTACACTGGGTCCCCGGCCATGCCGGAGTACCGGGCAACGAGGCCGCTCACCGGTCCGCGGAAGCGCTAGCAACGTTTCTCCTTTCGCGACCACAAGGTGTGGACTCCCTGCCCGGCACTTCAGTCAACTCTGGCAAGACCGGCCCCGGGAAACAAGACGAGACTAGAGACCGGACCCCCTACGACCCTGAAGACGCAATGAGGAAGGTCAGACAAGACTTAAAGGGACACTCAAGCGGTTTTTGGAGAAGCTACTTGTTGGTGCGATGGCGTTAAGGAAGTGTCAGTGAATGAGTATCTTCAGTTTTAAAAGGCAGAACCGCCTATTAATCACGCAGGAATAAAATACGCGCGGACTCTTTCCTGTACTTGCGAGGACCAATGAAATTATCGTATGTTTGAAAATTTTGGCGGCCTTTGTAAAATTTCGCTAAAGAAACAATTTTCAGTTTATTTAAATATGTTGTGCATGATAATTTCACAAGACGTAAAATAGTTCTAGTTTAGAATACGCGACACTGCAATTATCGTTTCACAAACAAGGGACTACGTTTTCTCCTTGCCTTCCTCCGCGGGGGTGAATTTCCCGTTCCCCCGGGATGCGCGGAAGCGCACGTATCTGCGCGCACATGGCGTCGGTGTTGATCATCGACGTGGACGGCGTGGTGAAAGCTCATCGTTCCGCGTAAAAGCGCTATCCTTGACTGTGAATTTTCGTCGTGTGTCGTTATGATAACCCAGCACGTACTAGAAGGGAAGACCCACCTACTCGTGCGGCGATGCCGTGGCGGCACTCTCAAGACAGCAGAAACGCCCGTGCCGTCGTGTTTGTTTACTTCGACTACAGTGGTGCTTTCTAAGCATTTGTGTCCTCGAACATCGCCCGGATTTCTTATTTGGCGCATTTCATGCGTGTGCTCAAGTTCAAGGTATTACTGGCGCGTACCGTATAAAGGACGCGAAGTTTCACGCGTTTTCATCACCGGAGAAAAGTTATTAGTGTTAGCAATCCTGAACGCTCGCAACGTCTATCTGATCACGAAATCATATTTCTACGTTGCTATATCGCTGCTAAGATTACATTGTCTTTTATAATCGTAGAAAATGCGTGTGGCGATATTTGTACTATTGCAATGTCGTGTATAGAGTCGTGATCGTCCAAGACGGCGTACGGCATCTTTTTATTTTCTTTTTTTCATCCACTGTACCCTGCAAGCCTATCAAGAAAAATCAATAATAAAGCTTTAGGCTATAGAAAACTGTCTGTCTCTATTCTGTTACGGCATTGAGTAGCAGTGCGTCCCCTTTTTAGAGGGGCCGCTCAAACAGCTGACGGCGACCCGCTGTGCTTGTAGTGGTTGCAGGTGTGTACGCGCGGCGCAGAGCTGCCGTTCCGGTCGCTCCGGTTGCAACGGACGCAGTCGTAGGTACGCGCTCGTTGCACATGTCTGAACCAGCCTTCCCCCGTCCTCCCGAGGCGAAAGTCAACGTGGCGACATCGTTTGACATCACGTAACAGAGGTAACGCTGCGATGTCAAACGTTGGTTTGGTTACGACTTGCCCCAACCGCAAATCGAAGAACGCCCAGAAAAGGTCTGCGTTTCATCGTCCTCGGAACCCGAACAGGACTCCGAAGCGCTGCTATCGTCCACATCGCACGTCGGAGTGGCGTCATAGGAAATCATCCCCAGGTCGGCTGTCCGCCGAAGAATTTCAACCTCCAACGGCATCAGGTCCTCGAGCGTAGAGAACGCCGCCATGATCGAAGCTCGAATGACAAAGAGGTTCGGCCGATGCGGCTACCTCGGGATCACTGCGCGACGGAACGTCGTCCAACGCCATTGGCCCGAGATACTTCTGATAAGCGTGCGAGGACCAATGAGAGTGGTTTCGTTTTCGGATGGATCCGAGGTTTGGCGGCCTTCAATTACATTTTATTAAAGAAATAATCACCGTATGACTATACTATTTGGTTTTTAGGGATACTTGGGGCGTCTAAATTCAGCTGTCATCATCAAAACACGAACTCAAAAACCACTTGAGTGTCCCTTTAAAGAAGAAGCTCCTGGCCTCTCTCCCGCGCGAGCGCCGACCCCATCCCGCTCGGCCGCTACTCCAGGGAGAAAATGGTCCTTCTGCGTAGGATCAGGACCGGCAGTGCCGTGACCCCCACGACCGACGGAAGTGGGAACTGAGTGCTGGCAAGATCGGCCGAAACAGACCGCCAGTGTCGGCAGCCAGTCCGCCGGCCTCCCAGCCACAGCCGCAGCAGATGCAACGCCAACATTCACTGGAACAGCCTGAGATCTGTCCCTACTGCAAAGAAACCCTGAGTGCAAACCTGCACCACCTCGTGTGGGAGTGCGGTCACTTCACCGACGAAAGAAAGAGGGCGCTTAGTCTTCTACCACCCGCATCAAGACCGTCCAGCCTGGAAGGCTGGGCCCGGCCTGAGGAGACTCGGCCAGAATCGCACTGATCCTGGACTCGCTGCTCCTGTACTTAGAGAACACGGGCCTAGAGTCGACGTTCTGAGCACGGCCGTTCCTTCACGTCAAAGACTGCCTCAGAACCTGTTCCCCCTCGAACCACGCCTAGGGCGACCGTTCGAATGTTTCTTGCAATAAACGTTTACTACCTACCTACCTACCGGTGAACAAGATTTCAGAGCACGTGGTTTTCGAATTCCCAGCCCTCCTTCTAGCGTAATTGAGAGGTATGTCGTCGTTTTAAATTTGTTTCTAGCTTATATGTGGTCCCAACTAACTGTGCAAACCACACTTCCTTTTAATACTGAGGTCTTTGAAAAAATAAGGTGTTCTGTTCGCTTTGTCGCAAATTCGTGACACTCGGCATTCAGTGATTTGCAAGTCGCAGTTCGGCTAATCTAAAAAAAATATATTTCTGGCTTGCCATTAGTTTCAATGAGCCATACTTTATATTTTGTAGGTCATGGAAGCTCGCTCCTTCTATGGGAAGAAAATCCCGTGTAGGACGCGTTCCCCACCCGAAGACGGAGGCGACGACACCCTAGCGAAAATTCCCATAGAAAAACCGATAGCCCATCGGTTTATTGACACTCTATGGGTGTATCGGCCTATATGTGTATGGGCCTATAGGTGTATGGGCCTATTCCCATAGAGAAAACCGATAGCCCATCGGTTTATTGACACCTATGGGTGTACCGGCCTATAGGTGTGTCGGCCTATAGGGCGATGTAGAATCTAACCCCGGACCTGTCACTGACAGCCCGGGCATACAGGAAGAAATATTGGCTACCGTTCAGAGAATAGAAGATGGTCAGGCAGGAATTATCTCGGAAATAAAAACCCTAAAGGAACAACAAAAAGTCTCGGACGAGCAGATACAAAGACTAACTACGAAAGTTGCTGAATTGGAGGCCGAACTGACGAGATGTAAAGCCACGCAGAATACCCCTGCCTCCGAAGGTGAACTCACTGTCATTTCTTCAAAGTTGCATGATGTGGCATATAGATGCGATGACGCTGAAAATCGGCTTCGTCGGTCTAACCTGCTATTTTATGGTATCATCGATGACGCAAATGAATCATGGGCCTCGTCCGAAGGGAAGGTGATAGATTTTTGTTCCCATCATTTCGAAATCAGTATCCACCCAGATAGTATCGAAAGAGCCCACCGAATTGGAAAGTTTAACACTGAGAAAAAACGCCCTATCATTGTAAAGTTTTCCAGATTCAAAGAAAAAGACCGCATCCTGTCTTCAGGTTTTAAGTTGAAAGGAACACCCTTTTCTGTTGGAGAAGACTTTTCTATCTCAGTCCGCCACGCAAGGAGGAAACTAATCGAATTCGCTAAGAATAAAAACGTTTCTTTTAGACTATCATTTGACAAACTAAAGATTGATAACACTATCTATATGTACAACCCTGACTCAGACTGCGTTGAACTCATGCCAAGATAGCTTAGGAAAAATAGGCCACCGATCCCACGACGTGCTGTTTCGACGAATTCTCTCCCTGTCATAAGCCCCCCTGCACTTACTGTATCATTCACAAATATACGAAGTGTGATACCGAAACGCGATGCATTCTCTTCCTATCTTTACGACACTGATACTGACATCGCGATTCTTACTGAGACATGGCTAAAACCTGATATTAAAAATAAAGAAATCCTTAATAATGGTTCTGAGTTTAACTTCTATCGTCGAGACAGACCGGACAGGCGAGGTGGTGGCGTGCTGATTGCCGTTAAAAAACAGATTCCTTCATACGAGATTCCAAATGATTGTAGTTTAGAGATAATCTGGGTTAGCTTTTATTCCTCATTCCAAAAGAACATCCTGGGTGTGTGTTATCGTCCCCCTGACAGTGGCCCCGAATTTACCAACATAATTCATGATCAACTTTATGCCCTACACCAGGCCTTTCCAAACGCGAACCTGTTTTTATTTGGTGACTTCAACTTTCCACTTATTGATTGGTCCACTCAAACTTCACATGCTCAGCAGGAAATAAACTTCCTGGATGTATGTCAAAACTTTAACCTGGTACAAATTGTGAATGAACCGACACGTGGCGACAATATTTTGGACTTAGTTCTTACATCAAATCCCGAGTCTGTTTCTTCATTGTCACTTTTTACCGGTTTCAGTGATCATAAGTTGATCAATGTTAGCATTAATCTTCATACCGATATGCAGCGAGCAATGACTAAGCAAATTCGTGATTATAACAAAGCCGACTTTCCCTCAATTAACGAAGCACTTTCTCTCTTTTTTCCATTTTATGCTGATGGATTTCAAAATAGAACTGTTGAAGAAAACTGGCACCTGTTTAAGACCAAAATATCTAAACTAATCGATGCATTTGTCCCATTAGTCCACATTCACTCCAATAGCAACCAACCATGGTTCAATAAATCCCTTAAAATCCTAAGCCGAAAAAAGAAAAGACTATTTCGCCTTGCTAAACGGTCAAATGTTCCTGAGGCGTGGGCTAACTATAAAAATTGCGAGATAGAATACGACTCCACTATTATCCTGGCCAAAGAAAAATATTACGGCTCCGACTTACCCTCCCTTCTAACTAACAACCCCAAAAAATTCTGGAAAATAATATCACCGCAGGAATCTCACCAGGTTATTTCCTTATCCGATAATACCGGGAACCCTGTAGCTGATGCTCTCTGTCCCTCCGTTTTTAACGAATTCTTCGCATCAATATTCACTAGAGAGGACCAATCGAACGTTCCACCTGTGGCAGATTTTGATTACCCATTCATGAATCCCATTTCTATCACAAGTTCCGGTATTAGTCAACTTATAAGTAACCTTGATATATCCACGTCGTCTGGTGCTGATAACATCTGTTCTAAAATCCTGAAAAATACCAGTGAAATTTCTTCGCAGCTACTATGCCTGTTATTTCAACAATCTTTGTCTTCTTGTTCCATTCCTGAGGACTGGAAAATTGGGAAGATCGTTCCAGTCTTTAAATCTGGCAATAAATCATCTGTAGCTAACTATCGCCCCATATCCTTAACCAGTGTCGTGTCAAAATTGTTAGAACATATAGTATTTTCCCATTCCATACGACATCTTGAAAGCAACAACTTCTTTTACAAGTACCAATATGGATTTCGGAAGGGCTACTCATGCGAAGCACAACTGCTCGAGTTCACCCACGATATTCATACTAACATGGACTCCGGCTCTCAAACCGATGCTATTTTCCTAGACTTCTCTAAAGCATTTGACCGGGTACCCCACTGTCGCCTAATATCCAAACTTTCTGCTCTAAACCTGGATTCCCTCACGCTCTCTTGGTTACGTAACTTTTTAACCCTTAGACAGCAATTTACTGTGGTTGGCAACTTTCACTCTA
>JAZHYW010050947.1:0-23024 GCA_037355805.1 Ixodes ricinus
GAGATGCATTGCATTCCTTAAAGTAAATGTTTTACCACTTTCACTGAGCAGACTGCATTGTCACAGGGGACACCTCCATGCTGGTCTTATGGTCCCCTGGCTCCTCAACCCATGTCAACGCTGATCCCTGTGTGACTGGACAGATACCGAGTATGCCGAAGCTGAGAATATGTCAACACCTGTTAGAGAGTCAGCTCTAAAGGTTGTACACACAATGACGGCAGGCAGTTAGGCAGTAAAACATAAGCATCGGACGGTAGTTCACAAAAAGAAATGCAAGAGACACGGCGAACCGTGACGAAAAACACGACTAAGACACGTTCGCCATGTGGAGGACCGAGAGGAACAAAAACTGATGCTACCGAATGGCTTTCACGTCGCATGATTTCAAAATGGCGCTGTTCATGTTGTAATGTTGCAACTCAGGAATAGTATCTTGGCTTTCATTTTCCAGATGCTAGGAGACCTTCAAAAGGAGAAGGACGGGTTTGAAGTACACAAGCAAAAAGAGATGCAGAAACTGAAGGTCGAAATCGAAGAGGAAAAACGAAAATGAGGTAGGTAGAGACGTGCAGTCTTCGATAAACATCCTTAATTTTCCTATACTGCCGCACATTGCTGCTAGACTCAAAATTCAAGGCATTATCTTTCTCTCCACTGCTCAGACTTCAGAAGGTGCACAAGGAAGCTCGCCAAGTTGTTGTCAGGGCCAAGCCAAAAGCAGCTGCACCTGAACACCCCAAGAAGGTTGGCGATTCTCTCACAACTTTTGGGGTGTCAGCCTAAGGGTTGCTTACAGAGGACACACTTTTTGCCGTGGACAGCATTTGTTGGACTAAAGCAGAAGCTTTACCTCCGGTTCCGGTCTCTTCGGGACGTTTTTGCCGGAGGGAAAGTTGCCCCTTGCTAGCGTCCTTGGACGGAGCCTTTGGAGCGTGCTCATGATGTAGGGCAGGACGTAGCTGCTCGCGAAGCTGTGCTGGCTGTCGTCGAGGCCTCCGTGTTGTTGTCAGTCCCCAACCTCCCGAAAACAAGAAAGGGAAGGAGACGACAGCAAGTGTGCGAGAAGGAAAGCCATGCTGTTTACGTGGTTGAAATTCTCACTGGAAACGTACATGCACACTGCAACGTTCACACTTTCTGAGATGCGTGCACGCTTTTTCTGTCGTGCACATCATAAACTGTGTCCTCTTTTGAACAGCCCTTTATTAGCGGGGTCGTCTATTCTTAAAGAGAATTATTATTGCTTTTGGACAGAATTTTAGTTAACTAATTGATATATATTGTTTTTGTCAGTGCTAGGGGTTACAGATAGCATTTTAGTAGTGCGGTAAAAAGAAATGATCGCCAACCTTTATCTCCAAAGTGCTATACTGCTACTAAGTAGTCATTTCGGGGAGTGAAGAAGAGGATATTGTGTACTAATTTTCAGCGAAAAAATTTATGTCATGTGACCTCGTCGGGCCGCGTGACGTGATGTTCTTTGTGTCGAGTATGCGTCAACGTTGACACCACGATGACGCATGACATGGTCGCATGACTTGATGTCATGGTGTCAAGTTGTGATATGTCGTCACATCGCCTCAATTTTCCCACTAAATTTAGCGGGAAAATGAATGGATGGATGGACGGACAAATTTCTGGGAGTAAGGGCTTCTGTTAAAGGGCATTTCATGTTCAAAAACTATATCTTTTTGTTTAGATTAATGTTTCTAATTTTTTTGTTAGTTTGTTTTTCAGAAATTTTTATTCTAGTATGACCTTTATTTCAAGACCATCCTCTTAGTGGCTATAAAAATCACTCATTGACCGACCGCTAAATTGGCTTTACAATAAGCAAAAAATAGTGAGCTCTACCAGTCCATGTAATGAGAAGCGACACATAAAAGCCAATGGCAAGAAAGGAAGCATTGCAAATTAAAAGCGTCGAGGATTCATTCCTTCAAACACCGGGCAATGTAGTGCATTGATGCTTCATATGGTTAGGGATAGCGGGCGTCAGGCTAAATACATATCTTTGTTCCCATAGGCACCGGATGTCGAAGCCAGTAATCAGCTACAAAGGAAGCTGACCACAGTGACCAGCGAAAACACCCGCCTCAAGGCCAAACTCGAACTTGCGGAGCAGGACAGGGATACCCTCAAGGCGATGGTCAAGCAGCTAGAAGAACAGAGGCTCTCTCTGCTCGACAAGCTCGAAAAGTCATCGGACGTGGGGTGCTACCCTAGCGTGGACAGCCTGGCAGTGTCTCCACGCACTCAGCTCTGCCTCTTCGGGTCCCCGTTTCCGAGTGGAGAGAGACCTTCAATCGGTGCAGGAGAGCGCGCAGGGTGACAGCCTCTGCAGGGAAGTGAAAACCGGAAAGAACGAAAGTTCCTTCGACCTCGCTTCCGAGATCTGCATCCGCGAAGGCGTGGCAAGGACCAGCGACGGAGCTTCCGACTCTGTTCTGTACGCTGCCACCGGCTGTCGCGCGCCTCTCGCTCGACAACGCGTCGGTGGTGCAAGCATCGAGAGAAGCAAATCCGCCGGTGACTCGCAGCAGGAATTTTTCCAGCCCCGTCTGGAACGGCGACCGTTATGCGATGGAGCAGGCAGAGCTAGCCGAAGAACGTGCAATGAAAGAGAGCATGGGTGGGGCCTTCGGGTTCGCCACCAGGGACTTTGGGACCTCCCGAGATGGACTCGGCGTTGCGGGATATAGAAGCCGTGGTTACCTCGGCGATGTTTGTGTCGGAGGAGAGAATGCGTGGAACAATCGGAGCGGCGAGGTCGAAAGTCGCGTCCACTTCGGGCCGTCTTCGGTCTTCCAGCGGGGCCACGAAAGACTCGACGACGCGACTGCGCCTGGCGGTCTTCGAGCACCGCCGAAGGACCGCGTCGTGCGAGGTGCGGGACTCCGTGGACTTCCTCAAGACGGTGACCAAAACTGGGATCATCACGAAAGAGGTCCTGAGAGGCGTTCCCAGAGGCGGACTGCTCGGCCTGAACGCCTCTCCGCAGCGTTGGATGTCGTCAGAGAGCTTCGGCATCGGGAACGTGTTGAGGCAAGGCGGAGCTAAGACGGTGCCCTCCTTGATGCCGGTGAGTCATGAGGGAGAGCGCATCGATTGTGTTTCGGCAGGCAACGGCTTTTCGGACGGAGACTCGAGCACCCGGATCTGCAACTCCGGAGTCTGTCCGCAAGTTGACGACGGGGCCGAACGAAACAACAGACAGTTACCCGTTTCTATGGTGACGGAAGCTCCGGGAGGCGAGCGACGACTCTCGCAAACAAAACGCGATAGTTACAGAATTAGTTGCAAAGTCAAGCCAAGAATTTGTGTTGAACGAACCTTTGAGTGTACTTAAACAGCCCGGAGGGACGACGGTCGGTACTTCTGGAGCAAAACTGAATCGCGAGTTTGGAGTTGGCCATGTCGAGAACAGGCCGCAGCACCCGGAGAAACCAGGAATTTCCGCGGAGGAGGGAGCGTTGAGCCGCAAACCTGAAGCAAGTAGGCTTGACGGGCGGGTCTCGGCCGAAACGAAAGAACCCGACTGCGGCGCAAGTTTGGGCCCTAAGGTCAAAATGGGCAAGCGAGCGAGCAACGAGCACTCCGAAGAAGAAACGACCCGGGGCCTTCGAGACATTCTGGAGAACTTGGACCCCAATGGCGGAATTCATGCCCATTGGAAAGTCCCCGACCAGACGCCTCGGAGAAGCTCCCAGACAAGGAATCGGCAACCCGGCATTCTCGCGAGAGAAGAGTGAATTCTTTGACACAGAAATGCTCGCAGGTGAATGCACGGTCTCTAGATGCACCAAAGACGTCCAAAGGACTCACAGCGGCCAGGAAATCTCAGTCGGTTCAGATTCAGTCGTCCGCTGCGACGCGAGAGAAGAGCCAGGAGGGGAATTCCAGTCGGACATGGGCCTTGGATTCCAAGGGTCACCGGATGTTCCTCACGGTCGTTTCCAAGGAGATCGATCCTTTCACCCAGGTGATCATTTACACCTTCCAGAACGGGGACAAGAAGGACCTGTATCCTGATGGTAAAGTGGTAAGCTTTTTTTTTCACACGTAGTGCCACTTCTCTGTAAGGAGGGTTCTACGTTTTCGGTGAGTACTGATGGACCCCTAGAAGTAACCCCTGGGCCGGTTTTATTCACATTAGGGGAAACTGAAAAATCCTGAACTGGAGCTGTGTTTAATGGAGAGAAAACGTTTTCTGCAGTCTTATTTTGCATTGAACGAGAGCACAACCACGCTGAACTGTTTGCAGGTTGTGGAACCACACCATTTATCTCGTTTCCTGCTTTTGTTGGTAGCGAAACATTTTTGGGGTTCTTCTCTGGAAGGTAGGGAATCCCACGGTCATGACCTCTTCAACATAAGCATCGATAATCACTAAATATGATTTCCGACATCCAAGATAGACATAGAAAAATGTCTATTAAAAAATAAACCCCCAAAAAAACACCCCCAAATTCGAAGGAAAAATAAACCGTGAAAACACGGAACCCTAGTCATGAAGCGCACATGTGCGCATTGTTACGGCTTTTCTAATGCCTTGTGTAACATTCCTTTCTAGGTGTATCATTATGCCAAGAGCAAAACAGTTCATACGGTGTACCCTTCTGGAAAGAAAGAAATCCAGTTTGCCAAGTAAGATATGTTATTTCTTATTCACTTCATCATAGCAACAGCCATAGATGCAAAAGTCTTATTTAGGGTTAATATTTGAGTTACACTATTTAAAATATGTTAGGTATGTCACTGCTATACAGGGTGTTTCTTTTACTAAATTTTACGGTTTGTTAAAAAAAAAATGAAAGTTACACTAATGCAGTCTGTGCAGATTAATTATGTGGCCGAGGGGGCATGATATAGGGGGATAATCAATATGATAAGTGAGTAATTAATTAATTTGTTGATTAACTTCTTAATAATTGAGGATAAACATATGGTTCCAAATAGAAACTTGCTGAATGTCATCAAAAGCCACTGAATTAGTAGACTTTAGAAAGACTTGTAATGCGTGGAAGGAACGGTAAAACGTCAAAGTTACTACTCGTCGGACAGGTGCAGGGCTGGAGGTGCGAAAACACTCCGGCATGGTTTTCCCCGTTTCTTATCATCCATGTTTTCGAACCGCCAGCCTTGCACCTGCTGCACGAGTGATAATTTTAGCGACTACCGCGTTATCACATGCTCAAAGTCTTCCTAAAATTTACTGACCTGGTGGTGTTCGGTGATGCCCGGCAAGTTTCTACTTGGAACCACGTGTCATATAAGGCAGCTGCACAGACTGCATTAGTGTAGCTTTCACAGCATTTTTGAAACAAATTTGTAACGCAAAAAATAAAACGCCTCGTTTCTGCTCTATCTAAACAAAGCAGAAAAAGTAGTCAAAACTGTAAGAGAGAAGTTGAAAGCATCCTTTCTATTAGCCTCGACTACTACCAACTCCCAAAAGGTACTTTTCAATAACTGCTTAGTGTGTCTTTTACTTGAGTATGTGCTTTGTAATGCCAGTTCTTTCTCAATTGGAAGTTAAAACTGATACAGTTGCGCATTGAAACGCCCAGTTCTGATAAATGTCTTCACGAAACCTCTTTCGATGGTTGCACTCGACGGTGCAGTGGTCAAAGGGAGCTGCACGGAAAGACGGCAACATTGAGGTGACATACCCCAACGGAACCATTCGCCGGGTGTTTAGCACCGGCGAGGAGGAACAGGAGGCCCCAGATGGCACGGTTGCTCGGAGACTGAGGGACGGCACCGAGATTGTTCACTACCCCAACGGGCAGAAGGAAGTCCGTCATGAGTCTTACAGGGTAGGCAGTCTTTCTTTCTCACTGAGGCTTTGGAAGGAATCGTGGAATAGACCCGCTAAATTACTTAAGCTCCAAGCAGCTTTCTGCGAGTGCAGTTGCACATGCTGCACGAACTGGCGTCTGCAACAGTTACTGTTCTATGGCAAAACCTTAAACAAACGGTACTTTGCCAATGCCTTCATCTGTTAGCGACAGGCAGCATGTGTACCCACCTTCCCAGCATATTCTCCTTGGTGCTGGAATAATTTTGCAAAAGGTTTATTGCAGGCGATGCAGTAGTTTCAAAAGTTCCTACCATTTGTGTAATGTCGTGTCACCGCTGCGTTCTTAGAAACATTGCTTTTTGGAGGAAATAATTGGGGAGCATTATGCAGGGGTGTGACATCTGCGCCAATTGCGCTATTTTTGATACAAACCCAATTTTCTGCGCCTAGTTGCTCCAAAACGCGAAATCGTCAAAATTGCGCCACACTGCGCCAAAGTAACACATAAAACAAAAACGTTTGAGGTCTTGACGCTAGATTTAGAGGGAAACGAGAGCTTGGTTGGCAACATTCAATTTCGCCGTAGTAAAGTAGACGGCACGGGTACCAGGTGGCCAAAGCAGCTGCCGAATTCGAAGATTTCACCTGTTCATAGGTATAGAAGGGTTATCCCTTCTATACCTATGATACGTGGGTCTTTTCCAGGTCGGGCTTTTCGGAGGCGCTAGTGGGGTACAGTGGGTGCATCAGTGCGCGTGTTAACACAGCCCCCGCCTGCGTTCACGCTGCTTACGAGGCGACAGTCTGCGGATGACTCATCAAAAAAATATTAACTCACCTAGCCCACCTGTATAAGTCGCCTACGCGCACTGCCGCCGGCCCAAACCCCGCTGTCCCCATTACACCTCCGAAAGCCAACCTCGTCTTTTCCCCATTTTCCTACCTTCACGCGGCCTCGTCGCTGGCCGCGGGAGTTACGTACGCACAGGCTATCAAGATGAGCAAACCTAAGTATTTCTTTTGGTTTGAGAGTAAATATTTTCTTAAACGTGCTATTGAGCGCCTCCATTGTGTAATTGTTCATTCGTGTCCGTAATCTCGTCAAAATGGACGGCGCCGTCGCCGTGACTACTTTCGGTTATCACACACGTGCTTCCAGAGCATAATCAATCGGATGAATCGGCCACACACCCGTATTTAGCGTGCATGTGGTGCTCATAGTTTTTCTACCAGTTCACTGTTTACCTTGTGACTCACTTTTGTGGGGAGTTGTTTTCTATCTGCACCTGCATTCTACTGAGCCCCGTTCGATGTCTGGTTGTAGTAAACCGTGCTTCCTCTTCCATGCTCTTGAATCACCGCTTTAAAAAGTTTTGCACTACAATTGCGCTTTGACACCAGTACGTATTTGCTTGAGGTACTTGGTGCCCACCTAACCTTGCAGCAAGCCCGTGTTTCTGTTTCCATCTATCGCATGAAACTCGCGTTTGCTTTTTCCGTTTTTTAATATTTTATTTTGGTGTGTATCGGCGCTGATGACTTATTAGAACCAGGGTGAACAAAAATAACGATTTAAAAAGAAAAATCTGATTTATTTGATTTATATCAGATTTTTATGATTTAAATTGCTAATAAGCTGCTCTAACGTTTATGCTCCTAATCTGCTCCAAACTATAGACTTTTGTGCTTCGAAGTTGTTCCAAAATGCATAAACTGCTGCTCCAAAACGAGAATTTCGTTCTCCCAAGCTGCTCCAAAATCCAGATTTTTTCTGCTCCAAAAATTGCTCCAAAACCTGTTTCACCTGTCTCACCCCTGATTATGTAAGCTGAAAGTCTCAGTAAACACTTTCTTTCCAGCTGGGAACATTGACTCTTGATCGAAAAAGTGGTTTCTGTATACAGCGTGCAGCCAGTATTTGAGAACAAACGCATAAGTAAAGAAGAAACTAACATATCCTCTTCAAAAATCAATGTATTTGCACAAAATGTGGAGACAGGTCTCCTAGTCCATACTATCGAGAGTCATTCAATAAATCCACCATTATATGGCTTTGTAAGCATGTTCAAGCCTTAATGAGGTGGTCCCGATTGATGTTGGCCATCACATCTACAACGGCAGCCTTCAACGAGTCTTTGATATTGTGAAGCTGCCTGTTGGTCTTTGTTTCAACATCGCCCCACAGATAATAGTCCAGCGTGGTTTAGGTCCAGAGAGCTAGAAGATCACACGTTAGGCATAATGTGCTCTTAGAAATTTTCAGCCAGCCACCGTTTTGCTGGAAGGCATACAGCTGCCCCTTGGTGACATCCTCAATCCAAGGCTTTACCACTGTGTTCGAGCACCCTAGCATATCCTGTGGCTTTGGCTCTAAGGCCTTGAGAAAAGAAATCAGGTGGCATGACATGACCCTCAATGCTGACGATCCCCAAGATTAATAAGTAACTTTTAGAGCCCAAAGGAAACTCCTGAAAAGCGCAAGCAGACGTGATAGACCTGTGCGCCGGTTAGATGACGGCAGGCGGCGCCCCGAAGCAGACAAACTTGTGCGGCGGTGGCGGCGTGGAGAAATGCTTTGAAGCGGTGTCGCACAGCGCTCAGCCGCGCGGTGGCGGCGTGACTTTGCGGGCGGCGGCGCAGCACGGCGGCGCATAGGCCTACCACGTGACCGCGTGGCGGCTCCTGCTGGCGCCAACTACAAATTCGTTTTGCGCCGTAAATATAAATCTAAATTTTTTCTTTCTTTGTTGTAAATTCGTTTCATAATATCTTTTTCCATCTAGCCTAATTTTAAAAAAAGTTTTTTTTTCTTTGCATGTGTCCTTTAAGGCATACTGTTGGTGTGCTGACTTTGCACCATCACCAAAATTTATACGTATGATGTCATTGATAGGCATTATTATATTACATTAGCGGTTTAATTACGCTTTGTAATAGATCCTAAGGATTAGTTGCATGGAAGTGGGAAGGCAAAGAAATGCTGTCACTTAGTGGATCAAGCCAACACATGAATCCTAACATATTTTCTTTGCCGTAAATTGAATCAGAAGGAAAAGTATGCTTATGCTCCAAAAGTAAATTTTTCTCCTCCAAACTGCACTTCTGGCTGTTTCAATAGGTGCTCCCAAATGATTCAGCCTATCCGATCACTGAATTGGGGGAGTTTCCAGACTAGCTAGACCTAGAGGTCTGCAGTTGCCGATATTTAAGACCCCGGCCCAGCCCTGCCAGCTATGTTTTGGGCTCGGGCCCGCCCGCTTCCCCTCGCCAAATTTGCTTTGGCCGCGGTTTTCGCCCGATTAACTAATTTATTGTAAAACGTATGCAAGGCGTAAAAGCTATGCATAAAGCAAGTTGTCTGGTTCTTGCGCAGGGGATGCAGTGACGTTAGAAACATGCAGAGCTCTGATTGGCCTTGGTTGAAAGGAAAATGGGTAGAGCTCAATGCCATAGGCCTTCAGGTCTACCCACTATTTTTTTTCAATCAGCCAATAAGAGCTAAGTGTTCTGACATCATCACAACAGTTCTGCAAGAAGCAGACAAACTTGCGCTCCGCATATATTTCTCATGGCAAATATGGAAGTCATGCAGAAAACAACGAATATTTTGTATTATATAATTATTTGGGCAAGCAAGAGAAATTTCAGCAGAACTAGGGAAATTTCAAGCGTCCGCTAGGGAACGTTTGACCTTCAGTGTTGGCAGCCCCGACCATACGCAATGGTCAATGCAGTAAGAATCCTTTTTAATGCGAAAGCATTAACTGTCCCATGGAGCTAGCCGACGTCATCAGTTGGAAGTGCAAAAACGGCACCTTAAATCCTTTCTCCAAGTGAAGCAAGCTCCCAGCTATGAAACCACGCAAAAAGCCTAGACACGGCACCTAGTTTCCCCGATCCCAAAGGAGCGAAGTAAAGCTGATGAATTTTCGGCTTCGGTCCCATTGGCTGGCACGCGTCGACGAGGCTCCCATTGGCCGCTGCGCGTCAGTTTGAACGATTGCTCACTTGATGGCGCTGCGTGTTCGCGAGGCAGCGGCTCCACCGCTCCACGCCCAAGGTCAGCGCGTCGTACGCCGCAGACGAAAGAGGGAGCGAAGAGCGGCGTGCGTGCTTTTGCATTCACAACTCATAAGAAGTGCTTAGGTGTACCTCGAGCCTTTTTTGTTGTTGCTGATAATATTAGCTGGTTCATTCTGCAGGCTTCACCCCCATTGTCTTTTCTTGCGACCAAACCCACCTATCAAAAAGGATGGAAAAAATGGCAAGCAACATTAGACAAAACAATGTGACAATGTTGAAAAGGAAGGGAAGCGTCACGACAGGTTTGGACAAAAGGCAGACAAAGTTTTAAATTGCCCACTCCCGCTGTGCACAACCGAAAAAAGGGGTCAAAAGACTTTTGCGGTATTGTGCAAGAAATTGGTTAGGAAAAGCACTCCAAAAACTACTTCGACGGAAGCAGTATCTTTTCACCCGTGTTTAAAATTCCATGTTTTCAGAGTTTATTTTTGGTTAAATCCGGAGAGTGTTTTTCGGAGTTTATTTACCTCTGAATATGTTGGGTTTATCGCAGTTCCTTTTTTCTCGATTCCCAATTTTCAAAAATTTGGATATTAATTTTACTGTTTCCAATTTTTCAGTATTAAAAATAAAATAAAATAATATCCGGACACAAGCATACAGTAAATTCATAAGAACTCGCCTGTATCGAATGACATGTCTGCAACTGCGTGTGGCATTCGCACCTTTGCTATTCACATATGAACTATCTCACGACAAACCCCGCAGTGTTGCTTTAATTAATGTCAAAACTTTCGAATAACTAAACACCAGGACGTAGTTGCTGGGAAGCAAGGAAGCTCCAGCTGCCCTGCCCCTCGTATAAAATCTACAGGTTCAAAGCTTTCACTGTTAAAAACACACAACCCTTTTCCTCTAAAATGCACAAATAGCATTCTCCAAACTTGAAATGGGAACAGCGGCTTTGTCGTGATCTGGAAGTACAACGACCCGTTGTTCGGAATGAACCTTGACGAAGTAAATGGCGAACTCCCTTTTGTCAGTAGTCTGACATTTTTAAGGAAACTTTAGACGGTATTCGCTTTAGATTTTCTCTTTGGAATCATGCAATTTATTCGTAAAATACCGTCTTTCGTGCTTTTAGTTTTTGCCTCGTGACCTTGAAATTCCGAGTTTTTCGGATACAGTAAACTTTCGTTAGTTCGACCTCGGTTAATTCTACTTTTCGTTTAATTCGATCATGTTCAAAAGTCCCGGCGAGCGCCCATACATTTCTATGGGAGGAAAAGTTTGATAGTTCGAACTCGGGAAGACCCTGCATCGGATAATTCGTCCCGAGCGAATGCGCGCGAGCTCGCATTGCACGGCACCACGGCAGAAAAAACACCAACATACGGCGAAACACGGGCCCTTTGCTGCAAAGCCGAACATGCGCAAATATGCGCCTGCTCCTCTACGCCGTTGAGATGGACCGTAGCGAATGACACGAGCCAGCGCAACCAATCTGGCGTGGAGTAGCGCGGAGAGCATAGCACGTGGTCTGGCGCGCACGAGCCAACGCGCTCTCTCAAAGCGTTTCTTTTTTTTCTGTAACATTGTGTGCGCTCCATCTTGCGCACAGGAAAGCGTGAGTTCTCTTTTCCTTTTTTTGTTGTTATTTTTTCTTTGTCGCTGACGGTCTGGCCGCCCGGCTCCAAAGACGGGCGAAGCTTTCTCAGCGCGCGCTCCAAAGCGCTTCTCTGTAGCATCGTGTGCGGTCCATCTCTGCGTCGAAAAACGCAAATTCTCTTTTCCTTTTTTTTTTTTTTTTTTTGTCGCGGAGCCGATTTTGGCTTGGCGCCAAAGTCAGCTCGTAAAACTTACTTTTTTCGTTTTATTTATTTTTTTTTTTGTAGTGCGCGATTTTTTGGGGACATGACGTTTAGTTACGCTGCCCTCCGAAGCCTGCTTTTGGACACGCGTTTTAAGTGCAGACGGCAGCAGACCATCCGTGAGTACTTTGGACAATAAAAGGAAGTTTAATTTTAACCGTTTTTCTGTCCTCTTTTTTAATTCAATCATTCGGATAATTCGACCAAATTTCAAGGTCCCGTTGAGGTTGAATTAACGGAAGTTTACTATCCGAATTGACGAAAATTTTACCGGCAAATATTTTTCCGAGTTTTCCGTATTCATTCGAAAACACGGGCCATATTGCGGATGCATGCGCTCTTAACGTACGTACAGATGGCTTCCGGCATGCGAGGGTGTGCTTTGTGTTGGTGCGTATGTTTGTGTGCTTGATGGCGAGAAGCGACTGTACCACAGCAATGCCGCCACCGACGAGAATGAACGCCGCACCGCTCAAGCTCTGAAAGAGTAGTCGGTGCATACACTCCAAACCGGAAAAAAACACAGATGCTTTCAGCATTTGGGTCTCCCTACCGTGGAGCCTCTCCTAACCCCCCAAACAAACTTCGAAAACATTTGCGCTAAAATAAAAAAGTCACGGCCAGCTCGGCCCACCTTGTAGACTTGTAACCGTGAAGCCCGGCCTGTACCTGTGCAGACCTCTAGCTAGACTCTACTGGCCACGAGGCAGCCTGCCTGCAGGGACTTTCGTGGAACTCCTCTTCCTCTTTTCAAAAATCCGTTTATTTGAACAATTTTTTTTTTTTTTTATGGTAAGTTATACATACTTTTAGTCGCCACACTACAGTCATGTAAGTTGAGTACATTGGCACACATTTTTATTTGCTGCGGTCGGAACAGAGGTTTGGGGTGGTTCAGGCTGTACTGGGAGGGGTATCATGGTCCCACCCCCCGCACGGCTGGAAAATTCCGTTGCTCCTAGGTGAGAGCAAAGGCAACAAGAAAAGCCACCCTCAGTTCGGCCATGGCTTATCAACTTCAAGTTGCTTCGCAGTAGCCCCGATTGACTTGCTGGGATTGTCGTTGACGATCTTCTGGACTTGATTGATATAGTCCACCGTTTTAAAGGTATTCGATTGTCGAGAATGCTCCTTCTTTTTTAAAGCTCTTTCCAGACTTTAAAAATAAACGATCTTGTGATTTTCATAAAGGTGATTATCTCTGAATTGCTAGTGTCGGCGGCAAGATTGACGAGCGTGGCATGCGTTTTCATTTCTGCGTGTGGCTGCAGCCATCTTGAGTGGAATACTAGATAAATGACAGGTGCTGCGAGTTATGAACACTTTTAATTATTGTCTGAGCATTTATGATACACCAAAGGTGAGTTATAGACAAATGTAATTATTGTACGAGCATTTACGACGTGACAGAGGTGTGTTCTCAAATACCGCCGCACCCCGTGTCTTTCTCAATAGTACCGTTGGCTTCAGTTAAGAGTACTGGTTTCAGAACGTAAAACCTGATGTAAAGAATTGATTACTGGTGCATGTGAGCGTGCGATTTGAAGGAACAGGTGCATTTAACCAAAAGCTAACTCAGCAATTGAAATATTGTTTGTAGCACTGGCCGACTTACTTAGGTTTAGATTACAGACTTAACTTTTAGCGGCAGTTACTTTCTCAGGAATTTATTGAGTGTGTAAAAATGATTGCAGCATGTATCAGAAATCCTAATTGACTGTAAATTACTCGATAGTTTTGCAAAACTGCTAAGAAATTACAAAGATTTACATGAACAAATCTAGCAGTCATATTGAAGGCATCATTGAGGCATTCCATTTAGCATCAGGATTAATGTGCAAACCCACATATTTTTATTAAATTTGGAAGTGCCTGAGGCTTCATTAGTACAACTTACCTGCAAAATCTTCTAAAAATCCAAGTTTATGCAAAAACCATGAAATATTAACCCTGTGAATGTTAACACTTACAGTAGAATGTTCAAACCAAAACAGTTTCGCATGTCAAACAATCAACAGGTGCGAAGTGATTTTTGCAATTCTTGGATCGAGATAACTTTTTTTTTTTGTGCCTCTATTTTCTCAATTGCAGAGCCGGTCCTACCCCAATGGTACTGTGAAGACCATATACCCCAGTGGAAAGCAAATTACAAAGTACTCAAACGGCAAAGTGCGTGTCAAGGATGCCAATGGAACAGTGCTGGTCAATACATCATCTTGATAATCTCTCGCCTCAATTCAATTTATTTTAGAGAAAAAAGCTGCAGTAATGTAGCTTGAGAAGGCCCTTGCCCCCTATGTGCTTGCTTGGCTTTTGTAATTAGTGCAGCATGTTAACTTTCCCATTTTTAAAGAAATGTTCTCAACACACCTACCATTTAATCAAGTAAAACTTAGAGGCATGCAAATATCCAATTTTTTATTGCGAATCGAATATGAATATTAAAGTTTGGCTGCAAATCATATTATGAACATTTTCGAACATGAATATTTTACATTTAATGTGAATTGAGCCCACATACTTAAGAGGGGACACTGGCTAGAGATTGAACTTCTGAACTATTCAATTAATCGGAATTAAATTTGTAGGGGAGATTTAATGTCAGATGGTAGGTGCACTGTTCCAACTTTCAGCTCTCTAGGACAACTTTACATACCTGCATAAGATGTGTCACTCTTTGTTAAGAAATCTATGATATGCAGATGAAGCTATTAAGCACCATTTTGACTGCTTGAATATAAAGTGGGGATGTCAGACTTCGGGCAATCTAGTTTTTATAACTCAAACGTAAGTATTTCAGGAGGAGTTATTACCTCAAAATATGAGATGCATATCTGTCCTATGTCAATTTTTGAAAACAGTTTTTTTCTCAACGAGGAGTTAATTTAAAACAAAATAAAGTAGCCCAATTCCCGGTAAATTTCAGTTCAGAAACATCTTGATTGTGGTGTCAGAATACTTTTTACCTTTGAACAAGATTCCTTCATATGAAATTTGCAGCAAAAAGTGGAACTGAGAAAATGTATTCAAACTAGGGTTGTGCGAATATTCGAAATTTCGAATAGTAGTTTCGAATAATTCACTATTCGATATTCGCTTCGAGAAGAACTACGCTATTCGCGTTTTTCGAAGTGTTGATTGCGGCGGGTCAGTTCTGCTGAGCGCGCTTCTTCCCGAGCACCGGTGCACTGCGGAGAAGCAATACCCGCGGAAGCGAGCTCCGCGGGTGTTGCTTCTCTGCATTACATCGGTGCTCGGAAAGAGCAGCACTCAACGGGGTAACCCACC
This sequence comes from Ixodes ricinus, assembly GCA_037355805.1. Classification (NCBI taxonomy): domain Eukaryota; kingdom Metazoa; phylum Arthropoda; class Arachnida; order Ixodida; family Ixodidae; genus Ixodes; species Ixodes ricinus. Next base: position 14,989 of record JAZHYW010050947.1, read on the forward strand.
GCGATAAACACTTGGAAAAGTATGAATATCGCAATTGCGTGCTTGGATGAAAAGCATACATTCAAAGCGGGTAGAGTGCACGCGTGCTGGCTGTGTATGAAAATAAATGGAAACTTTGTGAATGTGTATATCTACATTGTAGTAAAAGTTTCAAAATTAAACTGACTGTTATGCAAGAGTATACTATGTTAGGCAGAGATGTCCTTACAACCTGCATTCATCATGCGCGATTCTTTCTAATTCGAGATTAAAGAAAGAATATTTTATATAGCAAGATTCGCAAATTTAATCAATTGGGTATAGTTAGCCATCTTTATAGGATTCATTTTATGTTGAATCAGTCGTTTACTTGCCATCCCAAGACATCAGACCTTCTGAGGTCACAGTTCATAAATATAGATAGATTAAACTTAGCTTATCAATGAACAAGTGGAACAACCTTCACAAGTTTAGCTGGGTTTTCGTCTAAGCATTATGCAATGATAGTGAAAGGCATGGAAAAACTATTCGATAATCGAATCAAAATATTCGGCCAAAATCACTCTTCAGCTTTGAACTCAAAGTCCACTATTTGCACAAGTCCTAATTCAAACATTGAACTCCTTTACTTTATTACTGCCTCACAATGTGTTGAAAATATTTATACTATCAACATAACTATTTGGCATATGGTTATCAAATTTAGTGTAAGGGTGTATAATTATAGTTCCAAAAAACAAAAACGAAATAAAAAAAAGAAATTTGAATTTAGGCTTATGTTTTTCTTTAAACAAATCATGGCTGTAAACCTATTCTAGACCTATTAAAAGGTTTTTTATTGGAAACATTTCACATAGTTTAGAAGAAAAAGTCCTTGTCAAGGTGAGTTGGATGACTTGCAAGGGACTGCAGGTGATTCCGAAGAGCCTACGCCTAAAACGATTAGTCCACAGAGGCGAAGGTCACAGGATTCTGGAACAAGCCGAGCATCGCCTGCTTGAAGCAAGAATTCAAGAATGCCGAGAAACGGTCAAGAGGAAAGAATTGTATGTTTTCTTTTGAGAAGATAACTGGAACACCGCGCACCTGAAGCTTTCTGCCATTGATGAGTTTGCCAGATGTACTGCCATCTCATCCTCTGAAAAAAAGGAATCAGGTCACCAAGAAGAAGCTCGCCTCTTCAAGCACGCCCTAACGATTCTCGAGAATCCGACAAGATTTTTGTGCAAAAATCTTTCTTCAAGAACACTTTCCGCCACAGAAACTCATGTCTTGGCGAAAGAAAAACGTTAAACCTTACTTGTACCACAAACACTGCTAATTGCGTCAATGGCAACAGCTGTCTGAGTATGGCCTGCATCAATTAGACCCCGGCATCCCGTGAAGAAGCACGCCTGAAAGAACACATGCAAAGGAAAAAAACATTTTTTTTTAAACAGCTTAGATGGAAAAAGGATGTCATAAAACGATTTTACAACGAAGAAAAAAATTTTTAGAGCTATATTTACGGCGCTATACGAATTTGTAGTTGGCGCTCGCAGGTGCCGCGGAAAAGTGGCCCTTATTTATCACGTGACTGGCCCTTATTTGTCACGTGGTGCTTGCGCTCTTTCGGAAGCTTCCTTTGGCCTCCAAAAGTAACTTATTCATCTTTGTTTGAAGTATAACAAAAAAACTAAGATTAATAAGTAACTTTTAGAGCCCAAAGGAAACTCCTGAAAAAGCGCAAGCAGACGTGATAGACCTGTGCGCCGGTCAGATGACGGCGGCGGCGCCCGAAGCAGACGAACTTGTGCGGCGGCGGCGACGGCGGCGTGGAGAAACGCGTTGAAGCGGTGTCGCACAACGCTCTGCGTGCAGCGGCGGCGTGACTTTGCGGCGGCGACGCAGCACGGCGGCGCACAGGCCTACCACGTGACCAGCGGCGGCTCCCGCGGGCGCCAACTACAAATTCGTTTTGCGCCGTAAATATAGCTCTAAATCTTTTCTTTCTTCGTTGTAAATTCGTTTTATAATATTCTTTTTCCATCTAGCCTGTTTAAAAAAAGTTTTTTTCCTTTGCATGTGTCCTTTAAGGCTATTGGCATACTTTCCAAGGTACAGCGAAGATTGTGTCTAAACCATGCGACGGAAGAGAAAGCAGACATCAAGAATCTCTAGGAAGACAAGAACATTGTCATTCTGCCTGCTGACAAGGGGAATGCGGCCGTGGTCATGGACCTGCACCGACTATGACGACAAGGCCCACAAACTTCTCGCCACCAGTGCGTACATGCCGTTGCCAAAAGACCAGACTACCCAGATCCAAGCAACTTTAAACAAGACACTTCTGTCAATTGTCGGCCAATATCCGGATTCTCGAAACCTTTACCTGAGTCTTATCTGCACCTGCATTTTACGACCTCCCGAAAATCCACCAGTCCAGTGTTCCACTTCGACCAATAGTGAGACTTCACTACATCACCGCTATGTGCATTACTGAACCACCTACATCAGTTGCTGTCACCACTCACGGGGAAGACAAACACGTACCGTGCAGAACTCCGGCTACTTCATTGAGCTCACCTCCGGTCTCTAACTGCACGATGACGAAAGTCTTGTGTCTCTTGACGTGGTGTCTCTCTTTACAAGTGTGCCTGTGCCTCTTGCGGTGACTGTAGCGAGAACGGCACTGTCGTCCGACACCAAACTCTCAGAGAGGACTTGCCTCTTCATCGATAGAGATTTTGCCGCTCTTTGGACCTCTGCTTAACCAGCACTTATTTTTCCTTCAAAGGTCGATTCTACAAACTAGTGGAACGGCAGTGGGTGCAGCGATTTCTGTCACCGTGACTAACCTCACGATGGAGGCGATCGAGCGGCAAGCCTTAGGGACATTTGCTCCCGAAACCTACCATTGTTCTTACGGTATGTCGACGATTGTTTCTGTGTGGTCAAAACCAGCGAAATCAACAACCTTCACCACCACTTAAACTCCATCTAACCAGCGATACAATTTACAATTGAGCTGGAGTCTGACGGCTTCCATTCTTGGACGTGCTCACAAAGAGAAAGTCCAACCATTTGACATCTGAGTTTACAGAAAATCGACACACACCGGCCTATACATGAACTTTCGTCCTACCACCCTGCATTGCACAAATCTTCTGTGGCTTCCATACCTCTTCAGGCAAAGTCAAATTACTGTCTGCTCCACTAAAGAGGCTCTTAAAAAAGAGGTCACAACGATCAAACACGACCTGAAACAGAACGGGTATCCTGCCAGGCTTTAAACAACACGTACAAACAACTTAGACACAGAAGTGGTAGGTGGAGGGGGCACAGAAGACGCCCCTCCACCCAACTGCGTATTGCGTCCCGTACATCAAGGGCACAAGCAAGACTCTTGCACGCATTTTACAAAATATGGTGTCAGTGTGACTACAAACCGTGTCCACCATTGGACACCTCCCTCTCTTCCCAAGGATCGTCCACCCAAAGAAAAGGCTCAGGGACTCGTCTACTCGATCCCCTGTGGTGACTGCTCCGCCTCCCACGTTGGGGAAACTAAAAACTTCCCGGATTGTCTACACCAGCATCAGTATGATGTCAAAAAGAATAATGTGCAGGGCTAGTGCACTGACAGAACACGTCCAGAAAGAGGGCCACACGATCGGATTCACCAACAGCTCTATTCTGCACAGAAAGAAACTGGCGAAGACGCCTTTATTAGTCTTGGCACATTCAAAACACCGAAAATAACATCAAACCGGTCAGCTGGGACACTTCCAAGCGCCTACGTGTCCGTTGTTTCTACGTACAAGGACGAAAACAGTCACTCCGTGAACAAGGGGCCCAACTGGCCTTGAAACGTCAGGCTCCATATTACTTTTTGGTTAGAGTTTTCTCTTTTACATTAATTGTCATTCCTAACCAGGTGGATGTCCACCGAACCATTTACTTTCAAGATGAGTTGGGTAAAACATGGCAAACAAAGCAACGATTATCTTATTTATTTGAATAGTATAACTTCAGGTTTTCTTTTTCCGGCACTGTCTCATCAAACGTCGGAAGCAAAATTTTCTCGAGACCATCGAGCCAGTGGAGATGCTCCGACAGGTCAGCCGTTTCCCCTAGCACGCCGGAGCAAAGCAGCGAAGTTTGACACGTGCATTCTGGTGCAAGGCAGCAAAGCTTGATTCCAGAGCGCCGGTGCAAAGCAGTGAGGCTTGACGTGGGAAATGGAAGATTCTAAAGACATTCGACTCTATGAATTGGAGTGCACTGGTTTCACAATTTTCTAACATTCGGACAACTTGAACAGTTCGCGCTGTAAAAGTGTGCTGCAAATTGAATCGAATAGCGAGCAATATTTGCAAATTATTTAAGTTTCAAATATTGGCATGCCTCTAGCAAAAATATAAATGAACATGCAGCCAAATTGAGCTTTGCAAGTTGCCTTGCAACATGGATGAGGCATGAGAGTTGAACTTAGCTCGTCTCTAGAGTGCTTTTATAGTCTTCCATAGGTTTGTGTTTTACAACACACCTTCAAAGTGTGGAGTTTGTAATGCCCCTTTAGAGGACCACTTTGAGGAAGTTTCACCTTTGGCATTTTGGCTCTAGTGAAAATTCAAGCAGATGCTGGTGGTGGTAGCAGTGGCCAATTGTAGCACACATGTTATACACCATTTGTCGCATTACTTGTCTTGTAGCATGCTTTCATATGTAGGATGACCAGACGTCCCTTTTGACCGGGACAGGTTTGTTGTAGAGGTGCATTCTTCCCGTCCAGTCATTTTCTTCTCTATGAAGCCCCACGTCTCTTTTCGTGGGAATGTGCGTGCATAGTTGCAAAATGAGTGCTAAGCGACTGGAAGAAATATCATAAGGAATACATTGTACATTTTATAAAAATAAACATACTTAAAAACCTCCCATAGAGTAAATTTAGAGGTCTTTGTGTGCTTCCATCTCAGTCATTTGTTTGGGGCACTCTCTATGTTACTATAATTGGCATGCTTCAGTTTTGTTTAAAAATAAAAAAAAGTCACTAAAACCTTTTTAGAAAAGCGTGAATTTGTACAGTAAACTGAATAGTGGCAGGGCTTGCTTCCTGCACAAAGCACAATGTACCGTGCCATGATTGCCACGATTGTAGTACCTTGCGTACAACACTACACTTCTATCTAAGCCCGTAAATAAGTTTTCTTTTATTTCCAGGGCCGAACGTTATGTCAGCTAAGACAAGCTGCAGAATACCCCTACATGTACTAATCAAAAGGATTAGGCAAAAGACATAGTTTATTAGCTGGGAATTTGAGTGAACCCTAGGGGCAAAGGAATTCAACTGGCACTGTGTTGCTTCTCAAGTTTATTTATACGTTGCTCTTCCATATTTACAAGTCACTAAATTTCAACATACCGAGGAAATTCTGAGGAGTCGAGAGAACAAGAGAAAAGTGTGCATAAGCCTTTCATACACTCAAACCGCATTTGGTAGCACTTTGCATACAATTGTGGACCAATGAACATCTGCCAGGAGGCCACAACGAGCAAACTGAAACATTGTGCAAGTTAACTTATACCGGACAGGCGCAATGGTAGCATACTAGCGGCTTGGCTGAGCCCGATTGCATCGAGGCAGCACCAGAGCGCAAAGTTCAAAACTGTCATCTTCAAATGCTTCCTGTTTGTGCCAAACACACTGGCCCCGGCATAATAGGACTCGCCTGGAAAAAAAGACACTCCCAAACGTGTGCACACCGGCTGAGATTGCCGACCGAAATCAACGCAACCCACACTCGCGTTTAATTGTGCGGAGGGTGTCTGAAAGCGATTATGGCATGTAGCTTTCCGTTTCTTCGCTATTCAAAATAACCAAAACGAGACTACAGCAGACGTACAGAGCGGTCAGCTTTTAAGGGGACACCGGAACGTGTGGCCGGCGCTCCCCGCTGCTCTTGTCGCAGACGCAGTGGGCACCAGAGGCGGTGCATACAGAGCATCGTCTGCTACTGTACCGCCCATTCGCTCACTGCGCCATGCCGTGGCATAGCAGACAACGCATGGCAAGAGCTGCCTTGCGCTTGCTGCGTCTGTGCCAAGCTTTCATGGGCGCCAGCCCAGCTGCACGCAGAGCACCGGGGACCGCTCTGTACCTCGACCACCATAATTTAATATACGACAGATTCCTTCGCTTCAATCCTACACAATGTACATTTTAAAACAAACAGAACAGTTTTGTTTTGGAGTTCAACCCTAACAGAATCGATAAACTCCAGATGTATCGAGAAGACCGGAAAACATTGTGACAATGACTTTGGGTATCACATTCGTTTGACAGCTTATCTCCGAACAGCAAGCAATGTCAGAGAGCCGCCCCAGCGCAAGCTGCATTCCCACTGCCCGCCGCTGTGAATGCACAAACAGGAGGTCGGCGCGTGGCGAGGCAAAACGGCAGAGCGTGACGGCAGTGGGTGGACGCAGGTTCCCCGGGCCCGCCCTTGCAGCTCTTGAGTACGGGACCTGGGTGGTCTATGCAGCCACGAGCAGTTTCTTCGTACATCTCCGCGCGCAGCTCGATCTTGGGGTGGGTTCTCGAAGAGCGCCGCCCTGTTCTGCACCTCTCCCTTCTTGACCCAGTGGCAGTACACTCTGAAGGCACATCCGTCGATCACCTGCAAAGGCGGCGCGAAAGCCCGTCTCGATTTCAACGAGGAAACCTCGACCAGCTATTGCACGTTTATGAATGGAATTTCCTCCTTTTTCCATTTATCTTTCTTCAATTATTAGGTATCTTTTCAGGGCTTATTCTTTTCCTGCAGATTTGGGTGTATTTTGAGGCCCGTTTTGGTGTTGTCAAGAAATCTGCGCTCGTCGGCCTTGCGTCGAAGAGAACGGGACACGGCGGTACAATTCCACAACCTCCAGGGAATGTGCGCATAACCAAAAACTTGGAAAGCATCCCCTACACCAGTAAGAGAAAGGAACAGGACAGGGGATGTGGCTTCCGAGGAAACAGCAACCAGATAGTTCGGCACGGGCCGTGTTTGGGTCAACGAAAATGAAGGGGTCTTTGCGAACCAGTGTTGAAAAATGTCTAATTATATACTTCGTTTCAGCTTCCGTCCGAGCGCAGCCAAAGGCTGAGGGACGGTTCGCAACTTCGGGAAGAGCATTCCTACGCACCACAAAGTAGTCCGCAAAAGGAATTCTTTTAAAATAACTGTTTTGTGCGTAAACATTGCACAATATTCCAGAAATGTACTGCTGAGCACGATTTGCAACTAAAGGAATTAAATGCCTGAAGTTTATGTTTTTATTAATATATGTAAATTCATGTGGTTTGGTGAAAACACGTACATCCGCTGGCAACACGGCTGCAGCGCTCGTTTTTTTGTGATTTTGTTTTTGTAATGGTTGAATCATGTGCTTTGCTGCTTTCCTCGCCGAGTCGCTTCAAAACGTCCTTTCGCAAAGGCCCGTTTGGGCATCAGGTGTGACGTGTCAGAGGTCGTGATGAATGTTCTACTTTTAAATTCGGCGGGAGACCCCGGCCGCGTCGTACCGCGGATGCGTTGAAAACAAGAAAAACGTCCGGGCCACTACAATTCACTGAAACGCGGCGAAATCAGGGCACCCCTTTACCTGCCGATCACGTTGAACGTCGAGAAGCTGGTGGAAAGGATTGCGCCTCGAGCCCTGGTATATCCAGACAATACAGCGAAACATCAACGGCCGGGTCATCGGGCATCTTGCAACGGAAAACTACGCCGAAATGCCGAACAGGTGGAAAGCTCGAACACAGACGCCAGCGGCCAGCCTACGTACTGACGTCCCTTGTGACTAAATTTCAGAACGTGAAAGGGCACTCTTTAGACCTGTAGCAGACGATACCGTTGATACACCCATAGCAGACGAAATACTCGGCGAGCGCGGGCGGCGCGGACGACCAGCGGCGCAGCGGAGTGATACAAAAGTGCAGGCGAGATCGCGTGACTTATTGCCGGCGTGTGATTGGCTCCGGCCACATCGTAGCTTTGGCTGCGCTCGGACGGAAGCGAAACGAAGCATAG
>JAZHYW010050952.1:0-11837 GCA_037355805.1 Ixodes ricinus
AGGTATATTTATGGACTGTGGCCTCCGAAAGTTCAGTGCCTGGATTGGGGCAGCAAGTAAACGACGCATTTTGACATAAAATTAAACATGTAGACATGCCCAGCTGTACCTAATCAGGGGAATCTAAAAATACATTCGCCATATGCAAATATCTTTTCTTCAATCACGTATGACTAGTGCCCCTGTCAGACAGGCACCTTAATGACCTTTACGCCAAGGACCTTAGTGTAAATGTCATTTAAGCAGTGGCACACGGCACCTCAAATGGCATTTAGTGTGAGGGTCCTTTTTATGAACCTGTTCCCACAACTCACTTATGGTGCTAAAGGCATACTCGTCAGTCAGCGGTCTACTCTAGAGACGCAAATTGAAATAAAAGATTGTACTGATACCTAAAATCAATGTTTTCTTTTATTTTTAGAATTAAAAAAGAGTGTGTTTCACGTATATTTTGTACAGACCTTCGCTGTACTCAGCAGTTTTCTGTACTCACCGGCCTCAGCTATCTGGTAGGTCTCGTTGTCCCGTCTGCTCGCCTGCTTGCATCGTCCGCTTCAGCACTCCGGTTTTCCTCCTCTCGATTTTCTGCATAACTATATTTTTTGAACTTTTATTTTCTCTACTTTATATTTTATCATCTTTTAATAGTGCATTACTAACTGTACTGTATATATTTGATACTTTTTTTGTACACATATGCATCCTTATCTCGCTCTCTCCACGTCGTGCGATATGTTGAACGACGAGGGGCGTCCACGGAGTAAGAAGTGAGGTCGTCGCGCTTTCATTGGAGCGTTGAGGCGGCCTGGGCGCTGCAACGGCTTTGCGAGAGAAGCCTCTCCTCGAGGCCAATCAGCCTCTTGTCGGGCAGGCTGAGACGTCAGATGCTGATGAGTCATCAAAGCATCTGTGACTCGACGCCAAAGCACCGTTCACTGGTGGGCGCGCAGGCTCGTCAAGGAACGCGACACGAGACGCAGGGTTCATCTTAGCCGGATTCAACATCGGGTGGAAGATCCATGTGAGGGAACAAACATAGACACGTGCGATGAAACTCAAGCGCAGGCGCAACCTGAACCGACAGGGCAAGAGCGTAGCAGAAGCACGGAAGAGGAGCGGGAGACGCTCAGGGTTGTCGCTAATTGCCAAAAAACCACTTTGCTTTCACTTGGGGGGACACTTGTCAGAAAAACAATTTCTGCAAAAAAGTTTATTTTGAAAAGTGTCACATTTACATCCACCAACATCTAGCAGCAGTCCCAGAGAAGTTTCATTTAGCGTTACACCTGCATGGTTTTGTGGCGTTAGCTACACTAGGGTCGAGTTAGAGCAGTTTCGCGTGGCCCTCATAATGGGCCGTGCTCATTGTGCGGGCCATGCCAGTCGGCGAGCGAGCGGAGTTCTGCACAACGTTGAGCACGGCGCCGTAGCGCATTCACCATCAACCACGCCATGATCGAACGGCTCGGTATGCAGAACAACTGTAACCGCCGCATGCCGCCGCGGCGCTGCCGCCGGGTCTTGGCAGTCTTCCGCCGGTCTCGCGCATGTTCAGAGGAGGTGAGCGTCATAGGCACGCTGGCGGACGCACTCCGGCGCCGCCCCGCGTGCCCAGCTCAGTGCGCCTTCGTTGCGCAGTAGCCAAGTCTGACGCTGCACTGGGCCGCCTGATGGCGCCTCTCATGTTTGTCTTGCCGCGCCAGCTCACCGCTCCCGTATATTCTGGCTTAGCCGAGCTAAGTCCACCGCAACGTTGCTATGAATTATTTTTCGGTCCGTCGATGCTAAAAGAAAAGGTAGGGGTTCGAGCACTTTGAACACATCATTCTCCATTCCAATTTCTGGCGTAAATTTCACTGCGTAAAACTATCGTTTTGTTATTAACAAGTAACTGAGTTAATTTTATATGAGTTTTTCTGAGAGTGAAATTTTAAGGAAAAGATAGATAGCTATGAGCTTATATTTTTTAATTTTTAGCAATTTTCATGCTCAAGAACTAAAATTTTGGACAAAGGATGGAAATTTTAAAAGAAACACTGTTTGTGTTTTTGTGGCTTTTTGTGATGAAAGATGGTAATAACAGAAATATGGCTCCATAGCTACTCCTGCTCTGAACTGTCCTAAAACAATCTGGCACATGAAAACGACAAATTTACAGTGATGAACCACCTCGTTGGGAGGCAGTTTTTCAGGGATGGGAAAAAAGAAAAAGCATCACCCGGGAAGAGCGTAACAACCCGATGTTGCTGTTGGGTGGGGCTTTAGGATGTGACGGGAAGCAACCCTCCTGGGATTTACTCCAAAATGGCTTTTGGGGGTTCGGAGAACTACCATGTTAGTTACCCTATGGCTGGGCATTCTTTTTGGCACAGTTGTTTAGAACTAGCGGTCAACTTCTATACCGTATCTACCCAATCAAAAGCGCAACCTCGATTGCTATTTCGAGAGGTGACTTTTCATGTTGCCCAGTGGGGAAAATAGAGACCACGAACCAGGTGCCGTTTTTTTCTCTGTTAGCAGAGGCTAACAGAGAAAGTGGACTGATACCTGCCTGCTAGAGATACGTTTCCAGCCCGATTTTTGACAACTGCAATCATTCACGTCGAGGCAGCGTGGCACCGCACCCTCTCAGCTCTTGCTCCACTCCCGAAGTCCAAGCGGGCGTCACACTGGAGTCCGCCGTGTTGCCACATTAGTTCCATCAAAGCGTCCGACAGGAGCGAAGTCGGTTAAAGATCCAAGAACTAAAGCACGCGCTAGAGACTAGCGACGTTGAAACTTTAAAAATCTTTGAGGCCTGGTAGAGCCTATCCTAAACGGAACTCCGATCTTGCCATCGCTACTCGCTCGCTAGCCGCTATGAATTCAAACGGATTTGGATCTAAGTTTGACTAGATAATTTGAAGAATCCAGTAGAGAGGCCAGAGAAGACGCATCGTTGCCAACAGAAAACCAGATTTCCGCTGCGCGCTGCCCACGTGGCGCTGAGTTCGCGATGGGCAGATTTTGGACGTCTCTTTCCGAGAAATCCAAACATAACAGACGGAAAACGCGTACATGCATCTCGGGGAGTTAAAGCGGGACTGGCGCCACGTGAACGTAACAACCCCGGGAGAAAACGTGTTGGCCGGGGCCGTGTCAATGGGGAACTACTACTGCCTAAGTCGTGCCACCATGGCTTGATGGTTTTCCCTACGTGAACAGCCCACTGTCATCTTTGAACATCTTGCGATTTCGGACCAGCGAAGCTGTTAAGGAGCTAGTTTCCCCAGGATCGTGTCCCCCGCAAAGAAGCGTCGAGCACTGGCCGCTCTGGTTGCTGCCACGTCGCTCACTAGATGGCGGCCAGCTGTCAGGGTGTTGTGCTTGCCTGCGATCCGCCACGCCGCCAGTCACTCATAGATCGCCGGCAACATTTGCTTCGGGGGGAAGAAGGGGGAAGAGATGAGCGGCGAAGTGCGCAGCGTGCGAATAGTTTCGTAGCTTGCGCCGCGAGGCCGCTTTGCCGCCCTAAAGTTCTGCTGCGTCGAGCGCTTCAGATTCCCTTGCAAAAGAAGAGCAGATTGCTCATCTGGAAAGCCACCGCCGAGAATGGAAGCTGCAGCTCCGGCTCCTCTTCCTTCTTCACCAGAAAAGTGGAAATCCAGGGCTGAAAGTTTTTGCATGCTTCAGCTCGAGTTACCAACAAATTTGGCACAAATGTTCTCAACATCATAAGAAACAAGTCCTGTAAATGTATCATTTAAATCGGACAAGTGGTTCGTACATTCACTTTTTTGCGGTAGTGTCCGCCCTTAAAGTGGACTTTGTTGTAACAAGTTATTACTGTATCCGCCGAAAGTGGACTGCGTTGTATCTGAGTTATTCAGTTGGAGTTATTCCTAATCAACTCAGTTGAACCTTTTTTTGTTTTTTTTCTGTTTTAATACTTTGTTGCTTAGTAAGAAAATCTTTGAAAGTGGAGTATATTGCCAAAATATTATTCTTTTTAGCGTAAGAACATGCTTTATTTGTTGAATGAGCTACGAGACTTCAATCGCTGTAAACATAGTCTATAATGACTATTGTTACTTGCGCTGTCTGGCATGGCAGAACTTAGAGGTCATTTGGAAATCCTAAATGCTTTTGGCGTAAAAGGCATTTTATGTGCCCATCTGACAGCTATAACACAGGTTGTCGGAACATCTCTGCTTAACATATACTCATGCATGGCAGTTTAATTTTGAGACATTTTTACTGCAATGTGAGATGTCAACATTCGTAAGTTTATTTCTTTTTTGCATGCACAAGTTTTATTTCGACATTATCTCCGAGTCTGGACACGCTTCGGGTTCTTGATCGACCTACACTGATCGCAGAGCAAACGAGTGATGTCACTCTCAGGAGGCATTGCCGAGACTGATTACCGGGAGGGAGTAGCACACCAGAATATTTCGTTCTACACACAAGTCGGGGCCGGCTATGCCGAAAGTACCAGAGACAGGAAGGGCCGGGACTTTGACCAGCTGGTCATTCCGCTTCGCGTTACGAGAGGATCTTCTCCGGCTGGCTCACGGGAACTGCTGGTCGGGGCATTTGGGAATTCGGAAGACCAAGGCAAGGCTGATGCAAGGAAATACTACTGGCCCGGATGCTGGACAGGATGGTTGAAGAGTTCGTGCGATCGTGCGATGTCTGTCAGCGCGTAGGGAAGTCATCCGACAAGCACAAGGCTCCGATGCGTCTGGTTCCCATCATCACAGAGCCGACTTCGAAGGCCTGTAGTTGACATCGTCGGCCCGCTTCCCGTCACGCAGTCGGGATATCGCTACATCTTGACAGCAGGGTGGCCCTGCCACGAAGTTCCCAGAGGCCATCGCTTCTCAAGGAGGTGAACTCCACGAGCAGTGAGTCGACGCGAAAGACTGTCGCCTTTCAAGCCTTGAAAAGGGCGTTCGGATTTTCCGACTTGCCAGTTTGCTAAAAGGCCCCTGATTAGGACCAGACGTGTCATCGCGTCGCAGTGTGACGCGAGTGAGAGGGGAATGGGGGCGGCAGTGTTGTCGCAGGTAGGCGAGCAGGGAAACGAGCTGACCCATTCTCTACATTAGCCGAAAGCTGACAGTTCCAGCGAGGAGGCTTACAGCGCATCTCGGAGAAGGAGTGCGCTCTCGCCTGGTCTGGGCTGTACAGAAGTTATCTTGTTACCTGGCCGGGACTCCGTTTATTGTGGAAACGGACCACTGTCCTCTTTCTTGGTTGCAAAATATGTCCCACAAAAACGGCCGCCTCCGCCGCTGGAGTCTCGTTCTGCAGCAGCACGCGTTTGAAGGCGAAGTACAAAAGGGAAGCTAAGTGGGAACGCTTTGTTACCTCAGCCGGGGCTTCGTAAGGCAGCGAGACAAGCTCCATGATCCGGATGGTACGAATTTGCAAAGCTTTTTGTTTGTTACAAGTCCTTAGAAAGGGTCATTTTGATTTTGTGATTGTGTTTTTATTTCCAAGCTTCGCTACCATAATTTTTGTTTCTGTTTGCCTGGATTTTAGGGCTATGCGGGTTGATTTAAAGGGCTTAGTGACAGCCCTGAGGCTCGAGTGTCGAGTGAGGGGGATCCCACAGGTATCGATTGGTAGGGGCTGTCTTTTCTATTTTTTGGTCTGGCCCGGATCGGGGGAGGAAAGCGAAGCGCTTAGTCGCTACTGGGATCAGTGACTTGCCATGTGTTGTCTCTGGCCATACGCCTCCCTCTTTGTGACCTGAGTTGGGGTCCCCCATCTCCTGTGAGATTTTGGACCCGGCCTCGTCTACGTCTCTTGGCTTGGGTGATGAACACTGGACCCTCTGCCCAAGAAAGCGAGGCACTCATCGAGTCGGCGCAGCAGTGTGCGGGTCTGCTGCCACTCCTGATGAGCTCAGTGGCGGCGGAGGTGTTGTTGCGATAGGCCTTGGCCAAGGTCGCTGTCCTTCCTTCGCTTCCCTTCTTGTCCACCCGGCGGGTTTGGCCTTCCCATTGAGGGTAGGCGACCGGCCGTCTGAGCCGTTGTTGACCGAACACGTCGCCCGGCGCCGTGTTGACGCCGCCACACCTGGGAGGGGAGCTGAGCTGAACTATCCAGGAACCAGCCGCACTGCCGGGGGAGGATTCCGGGGGACGACGCCGGCGGCGGGACTTCCGGGCGAGTACGTTCAGTTCAGGTTTCGTCCGGCGCCACTTGCGGATTATCCCGCTAGACCTTTCCTGAGCCACGACGCCGCATAATGAGGGGATCATCTCCATCACGGTCAGCGTCTCACGAGCTGACAGCGGACCCTTCGTCACCGACTCCTGGCGCGGCTTATCGAGGTCAAGAGTGCCTCGGCGCCGGATTTGGAAGCCCGTCCGACGCTGCAGTGTGTGCGTGTATGTGCGTGCGTGCTCGAGAGCATGAGTGGGGGCGGGCCTGAACATGACGTTCGTTGGCAGTTCGGCCTACCATTGGCTGCCAACCGCGGGAACATCGACAGCGACTCTATCAAAAGAGCAAACGAGAGGTGGCAAGGTGTAGGGGAGGAAGTGGCCGAGTGGGCTAACGCGTCTCAGCTCGGAGCGTGGAGCGAAAGCTTGCGCTGGGAACCTCCTGGGTTCGATCCCCGCCGCCCCCGCCCGTTTCGATCTGGATGAGTTTCGTACCGGCACGCGTTCGTGTGATCACTACTGCGTGATGCACGTTAAAAACCCCAGGTTAGCGGTTGTACCGCACTGGCTAAATTTCTCATCTACAGCTAAGAGACCGATGACCCGTTGAGGCGCATCTCCCCATCAAGGCTGTATAAACATAAAGAGCAAACCAATTTTTTTTTTTTTGGCTGGTGCAAGGGAGGAAGTGGCCGAGTGGGCTAACGCGTCTCAGCTCGGAGCGTGGAGCGAAAGCTTGCGCTGGGAACCTCCTGGGTTCGATTCCCCGCCCCCGCCCGTTTCGATCTGGATGAGTTTCGTACCGGCACGCGTTCGTGTGATCACTACTGCGTGATGCACGTTAAAAACCCCAGGTTAGCGGTTGTACCGCACTGGCTAAATTTCTCATCTACAGCTAAGAGACCGATTACCCGTTGAGGCGCATCTCCCCATCAAGGCTGTATAAACATAAAGAGCAAACCAATTTTTTTTTTTTGTGGCAAGGTGTGCTCTCGGACGATGGAGAAACTTCTGTATCCCTGCCTGGAGTCGGCCTGCGGTTCCTGTCCTCGCCTGGCCCTGCCTAGAGGCTGCCTGGGAACTCCTCGGTCACAACAATACATTGTACCCCGTTATTTCCCTTTCTCGCAGACCCTACCTCCTCAAGCAGGAAGCCTGCTGGTTTCTCTATAGTTAAAACACGTTTGTTCAGCTCACTCACCTTTTCCCGCGAGTCCGTGACAGTTCCATTGAACAACACATGGCGGCTTCAGAGCTTGGCTTCAATATGAAGCCTTCATATTAGTTGATGCCAGCTTGGTTGTCGTGGCTCATCGTGTTGGCACCAGATGACTTTGGTTTGCCTCTATTTTCTTGTGTTTGGAATAATGAACGGACAGTCTCGTGCAGAACGGGTGTTATCATCGCTCGCCGCGTTACCAGTGCTTGGTCTTCATCCGAGCTTGCCTGGGACATGTTTTTCGCCGAGTAAGTGGCTTGGTGTTGTAGATGCCCTGAATGTCGTTGGGTTGTTGTTTCCATCTGTCCCCGAGTCGGTGTTCATGACCTGGAGAGCTGCTTTCATGGCTTGAACCTGCCGTGGAATCTCTTCGTCTCTCTCTCTTCTGTCGTACTTGTTGCGAGTGCTATCGCTGTCTTTGGAAGCGCTGGGAAGTGTTCTTCAGTCTTTGGCAGCGGAGTTGGCGTGGCAATCTCTTTTCCCTTGGGTCGTTGCGCAGGACGGTCCAGTTGTGTGCTTTCATCCCTCGGCCCGGTGTCTCATGACTGTCTTGATCGAGGTGCCTGACATCTGCCACGTGCGGGTTTCCCCCTAGTTTTTCCCTTCGGTCGGAGCCGTTCATCGGTCGCCCTCAATTCGGGGCAAGAGGAAATCCGTGGTCAGGTGGGCGCCCTTGCAGTTCTTACATTGCGGGGAGGTGTCCATCAGCCATCTTCTTCGTGCATCTGTTTCCTTCTGCAGTCCGGGCATCTCTGCTCTTTTTCGTTAAGGCAGATCTCCGCTTGTGTCCAATCGCAAGACAATGCGTGCACACCACCGCGCGAGGGTCTGTATGGGCATACTTCCCTCATGCAATCGTAGTATGTGACATACCTTGGGGTTCTCTTACTCTCGAAGGTGATTAAGGCTGTCTTACTGTTCTAGCCCATCGGCCTTACCTCCTAAATCTAATGTGTAGTGCTGACCAGGTTCGGTACCAAGTTTTTTGGGTCGTCGGTCGGGTTGATTTCGTAGATTACCCCCTGACCTGGTCCCCATTCAGGGCGAGATACGTAGAAACTGGAATCTCCTTGTCTGGTGTTCGTATTGTCTTCAGCTTTAGGAAGTGTTCCGCAAGGTGTGGAAACCAAGTGTCTACCGCAATGGTATTAGCTACCTCCTGGATCTTAATTCGATAGCACCTTTCGTATTTGAAAGGGTTGTCAATAGCCACTGCTAGGGCAGTCTTCGGATCTTTTGGCGACAACTCTGTCACACGAACTCGCTCACGCGGTCGTAAGATGACTGTGTCGTGTTTGTCACCACCACCTCCCGGTTGTTTCGTCATAAGTGTCGGCGCTGTAGCCTTCTTCCGGGCGCCTCTAGAGACAACGGTTGATCGAGGCAGCTTGGTTCATCTCGTCATCACCTGATGGGTCACGTGAGCTCCACGAAGCTTGGTGACAATTCACATCGGCACAGCTCGGAGGATTTGAATTTTGGAGCGTTGGTTCTCCCAACGCATCAAGTTGAATGTGATGATCGTCGGCTCTCACCGCGTCGCCGAACGTCGGGATCGCCTTCACCAGGCATAGCTGCTGTTGCTCGGCGTCATTGGTTGTCGGGTCGCCTGGAGCCCTTGTGGTGGTCATGGTCGCCCTCCTTGGATTTCTGGTTCAAGGTGGGTGCAGTCTTGGTCAGCGGGAAGCCTTTTCCCAACGTGAAGAGCGGAGTCACCCCTGTCGCTGCGTTGGTCGCGTCAGCTGCCACCATCGAGGCTTAGCTTGGCCATTAATGAGGTCGCCCCTGTCAAGGCATTCTTTCCGGTCCTCTGCGTTGCTGCTCTGGACCCAAACACCAGAAGATGCTTTTCTCCGGTGCCGGGAGGGTTCCCATGCTCCATTGTCGCCTTTTGGGGGGCCATAAGACCCCGAAACAGGCAAAATTGGGCAAAACCTTTAGAGTTCGAAGATTCACTGCTCCTACCTTGAGAAACTTCGTTGTCTGCTCCAAGTTATCTAAATAAATAATAAAAAAATCTATATTTCTCCTCGGGCCCGTGCTCACTAGGCCTAACTTTTGCAAAACACGTAACCATTATTTTTTATCCTCTGCGGGTCTTACTTTGGTGCAAGTGCTGGTCAATAGGAATCAAAAGAAAAATTATTTATTACTTAAATAAGGCTCATAGAAGCCCAAAATATTGTTTCTTAATTTTGCACAAAGTAGCTGTAATCGGCGTCGGCCAAGTCTTGTCTTTTGATCTACAGGTTTTAGCACTTGATTTCAATACAAATGGTGGTCAATTTAATCCAAGTGACATCCAATTTAATGCAAGCGCCATTCGATTTAGTCCCAGCGCTACCCATTTCAATCCCTGGGTCAGTCAATTGAATCCACAATATATGCATGCACGCTTTTGCCTTCTGTGGTTGTGTTTCGGTTACATTATCGATAAATTAGAGTAATTGTTTATACAATTAGATTTTTGTTTGGGACTGTTACTATTTTGATCACTATTTCAATCATTTGGAGTCACTAGTCGCACGTACGATTCACATGTGTATTACTCTTTGAATAACGTTGAGTTATTAGCAGAGCGGTAAGTTGGGCGAGTTGGTTGAACATCTTCAAACATGAAAACAGCGCAAAAAATTTGATAAAGGACAAGTGAAAGAAGTGCACGGACAAAGCGCTGACTATCAACTAAAGTTTAATTTTCAAGCGAACCAGAAAATAAACACAGGGAGCATAGGAAAGAACCAATCAAGACACAAAAATACAACTTAACCGACAAGATTTCTGCTACGCCATCACCCTCACACGTGCCTGCCATTCTCCTTGATAAAAAGGACTTCATCATCCCCAAGTGCACCGACGGTGCGCTCACCACATTCCCCTTTCCCTTTTGATAAAATGAAAAATGCCTCTTCAATCCCTCTGGCGGTCTTACTTTTATTACGCGCCAACATCGTCAAGTCATTAAATATAGGTACGCAGCCGCATCTACTGACAATGTACCGCTAAGTGGCCAGCGGGGGAGGAACGGAGAGATGGGGAATGCTCCCTCGCCCTCACGTTAACGTACCTTTCCGTTTGTCCAATGTACATGTGTCAAGGTCAGCCAGGAGTCACGTGTCAAGGTCAGCCGGGAGTCAAGGACAACGTGGTGCTTTGGGTACACGATACTTGAAACAAGTCTGGCACTGTACGTTGTGGTTCGACACCCACTAATGTCGTCATCCTTATAGAGCCTCATCAATTAATCATTACCTCGTCACCTCATATTGTTCTTCGTCAACAGTAAGTACAATAGGCTACCGCCATATTACAATCCAAGAATTGAAAAAAAATTAAGTCGTGCAGTCCTTCATTATGTTTATTTTTTATATAATGTTACTACGTTACATTACCTCGAGACGATCGACGACCATCGTCGATCTTCAAATATACCTGTATATAAATTAGACGCACAATCACAAAAAACACAGCGTGCCGCCTCTTTTCTTTGGATCGTCTTTTTGGAAATCAGCGCAACTCGCGTGTTCTCTCTTCTGAGACGGTTAGAACGGTCGCACATAAAACCCGCGTTTCTCCTACCCGACCGCTTCCTTCTCTCATTATGTGTAGTTGGATATAACTAAATAAGCTATAATATTGGTGTATTATTCATATTTAGTTTCAGTTTCAGTCACGCGAAAGGAGGTTCGCGGGCACTAGTGCCACTAGCGGGAGCAATGAGGGAAGAGGCAGGTGTCAAAAGGTACTGGCTTGTGGAACCCACGGGGCTTACGTTATGGCCCCCAGAGTAACGACACTTGGCCGCTATCGTGGCGTAACATCATGGTTGCCAGTGATCTGAAGCTTTATCTAAAATTACAGGAAACTCTTTTCTGTCCTCCACAAATGTTTAAACAGTCCGCGACAGAGCAAAGCAATATTGCATCCGCTTCCTAACACCGGATAAAATGCTGAGGAAGTCGCACTTTTGAATCACGACGATCGGCAGTTGCGTTTGCTCTGCACTAGACCCGAAATGGCGGCTCCCACAACAATGTTGAGGAACGGAGTGCCGATACTCCAAGCGCAGCTCACATAGTGGCTCTAGGCATGAAGTGAACTCGGGTGTATACTTTCACTTTTCGTCTTTATTGTTTATTGATTTCAATCATATCCAATAATCAACATAATATATCACACTCACTTGTGTAATTATTTATCTTAGATTTATTAACCTGACCCAATACTTAAACCATTTATTTGTCGATAGTAAATCTTCCAATATATTTTCTAAATGTGAAGTCAAAAATACACGGACACTGGTGATGATACAAGCGCCAACGCCGCCCTCGAAAATTTCTTGAACTTTAGAAATCAGCAGTTTGTCTGCCATCCGGCAGAGTAGCGCAATAAAACACCCAAACAGTTTTAAAACTAACTAAGCTCTACACCTATCAAAGAAACCAAATCAAGAAGCAATACAT
>JAZHYW010050953.1:0-17503 GCA_037355805.1 Ixodes ricinus
CAGTTACGTATTGCTGTTTCATTGCCAGTTGTAGCTGTTTGACGCCAGTTAGAACAGTTCGACTGTCAGTTCAAACTGTTTGGCTGCCAGCTTGAACATTAAGACACCAGTGTCACCGAGTTCAAGCTACCAGTTTTTGCCTGATTAGCGACCAGTTTGAACTGTACAAATAACAGTTTAGCCAATTCAGCTGCCAGCTTGGCCAGTTCACGTTCCAAGTTCGGCCAGTTTCGACAGTTTGATTTCCAATTTGCCCGGTACAATTCCACTACAACCAGTTAATTTCGGGTTTGGCCAGTTCATATCCAAACTGTTTTCAAATCGTTTTTTTTCAATAGGGTGTGTGTCACACACATTGTTTTTTTTAGACAAGTAAGACGCATAATCTTAGCAGTGCTCACTATGTGTAAGAAAGCACGCGTCAGCGGGTGCGATTATACTGCATCACGAAACGCCGGAAGCTTTTACTACGCCGAAAGTTAGGACTCGGTTTGTCCTAACTTCTGGGTCTAGCAGTGCTCGTGCTGATAGTGGACATTGTGCACGATCGCGGGCACCACACAAGTCAAACCGCCAACGTGAAACCTGCCAGCACAGAAAGCCTCACAATCAAAACAGGCACCTTTGCTAAAAAATAAAGAAAAAAACTATCAATCACGGCGTACCGGGGCGAAGTTCACCGGCACGACGCAAGAGGATTCTGGCTTACCTCTCACCCCCCGTCTCGTACTCTTTAGTCCAGTACGCCACTGAGCTTCCGCAACATTATCTCAAGGCGCTCGAGAAGTCAACGAGCCGGTGGATGGCCATTACATTCTGTTTGCTGTGACATAGGAAAGAGGCCGAAGATGCGCGAGCATCTTAGGCCTTTTTTGGCGGTTCCTTGTGCACGCGCTGCTGGCGGATGCGGCAATGGCGTCCGGCCTGCACGTGTGAGACTTGTCTTGTCCGACGGCGCGATGCGCGCGCTTGGGAGCTTTGCGTTTGGCTCACGCTTAGGTGTGTCCGAGCCAGGCGACAAGTGAAGATTGCGCTTAACACCTCAACGCTTGAACCGATCGCCGGATCAACGTACTGGCACTCGGTGCTGAACTCTGTTGCTTCGGGCAGCCTGGCGGCCTCGAAGCGAGTGTCGAGGCAGCGGTACGCCTTCTATCTTACATTTGTTAAAGCTACGCGGAACTAAAGGGAGGTCAATGTGCGCTGCACGGGAGGCAAAGTCCCTGGTCCCTGAGGACCTTGCCGTAGCGTACGGGAGTGACTCGCCAGTACTGCCATCAAGCACCTGCCATCGCTCAGCTCCCGCAAAGTTCGCATCGACGCAAAGTAATGGCGGCGGTTTCCGGTATCTCAGTAGTTGTTGACTTTGACTTTCGTAAAGGGTCCATTCCTATAATAAAAGAAGACACAAACGCAATTTCGCCGGATTTTTTCGTTCTCAAGTTATGGCCCGTTGAAGCGGCCAAGGTGGAAACTGACGTTTTCTCAGCTTATCGTTTCACTCCCTCCCTTTTCCCTACTTTTTACGCTACATCAATATAGCTTTTCGGGAACGCACTCTAGACATATGCTTGCTTTATGCTAATTAAGTCATCTAGGTCATACCATTCTAAATATCTTTTTTTTGTTTTTTTACACTCCGCCTCTTTGCGACGATATTTGACGAGGTTCAGCAAGCTGTGCTGTGTACCTCATCAACATAGTTTTATGATTTTTAGATCGCCGTTGCAAGCCTATTCTCAGCTCTTTCTTTTGAGGTGCAATTATAATATTTTTTTGTGGCTGATATGTAATGCGCTACGTGTACTGAAAAAACAAATATTTCGAGAAACTCGATTTTTATAAGAAGAATCACATATTTATTTCCCTTTATTTTTGTTGACAGTTACTTATATAGAGCAGTCTATCCAAAACTACTAACAGAAATTATATATATCTTGCTTAGTATGGCCGCTATTAAGACTCGAATGTCGTGAGCATGAGCGTTTTGAACGGGGACTCTCATACACGTGATCTGCTGGCAGAATTTCGGCCTATGTAAGGTTTTCATTAATCGCTAGCAGTTACCATAATATCCAACCATAAACATTAATAAAAATCTTGATAGTACTTAAAACAGTTTCTTCAAAGTCCGTGTCCACTAGTGTAGGCACAGCGCTTTTTCCTCCCAACTACGGGGGAATGCTGATTGTTAGAGAATTTCCGGGTCTTTTTGCTTCGGCTTTGAGTTTGAAATACCGAACCTAATATATAATTGTCATATTTTCTTATGTCACAGATATGCAGTGCATATACATATGTTCGTTTTAGAAGCTATATGACAGAGAAGTCATGGTTTATTTTGTGCAGCGTACGAACTTTTCGTAAAATAACACCTTTCGTAGCGTGTGAAGCTTCAAACGTGTTAGTCATGTGTTTAAATTTTATTTATATTTTCAGTGATTCATGCCGGTTACTTAGAATTTTTTTCTTGACTTAAGTTTGTCCAGGAGTCTAGATGTTACGTATCTTCTCGTCAATATATAGGTGCAAAGTCCATACCTGCAAATCACGCCAGTGCCAAGTAAATAAACATTGTTAGATCAATATTGTTAGTTTCACTGGCTTTTACGTTCAGATACTGAGGTAAGTGCTAACATTAGATAGAAAACCTTACACAGGTCGAGATTCTGCTCAGCTGAGCTGTCTATGTGAAGTCCCGTTCAAAACTCTAACAGCGCGAGATTCGAGGCCTAATAGTGGCCATATAATCAATATATTACAATTTCTAGTTGGTTGGTCCAGACAGACTACTTAACTATAAATAAAATAATGAAAGGAATAAAATATTTTTTTTTGTTTTAGAAAAATCGACTTCAAACTTGTAAGTTTTTTCTAAAGAAAGACTCTGCAAGTTTGAAGTCCATTTTCCAAAAATAAACACCTTTCATTTCTTTCATTTTTAATTTACAGTTAAGTAATATAGTAGTCTGTCCGGAACTACCACCAGAAATTGTAATATATTGTTTGTAATTCCGCTATTCGGACTCGAATCTCGTGCTGTAGAGTTTTGAACGGGACTTTGCATAGACGCTCGAAGCTGAGCAGAATTTTGACCTATGTGCAGGTTTTCTATTTAATGTTAGTACTTACCTCAATATCTGAGCCATAAAAGCCAGTAGAAGCAACATATTTATCCCAACAATATTTATTTACTTGGCACTGGCGTGATTTGCAAGGTGTGTGAGCTTCGCCCTATGTATTGACGGAGAAGTACGTAACATCTAGACTCCCGGACAAACTTAAGACAAGAGGAAAAAGTCTAAGTAACCCGGCATGAATCACTGAAAATAGAAATAAATTTAAACACATGACTAACACGTTTGAAGCCTTACCCGCCACGAAAGGCTCGTTATTTTACGAAAGAGTTCGTGCGTGCACAAAATAAACCGTACTTCCTATGTGTCAGATACTAAATCGAACATATGTATATGCACTGCATATCTGCTTGACATAAGAAAATATGATATTTACATATCAAGTTCGGTATTTCAAACTCAAAGCCCGAAAGCAAAAAGCCCCAGAGGATATTCTAGCGATCTGTATTCCCCGTATTGGGAGGAAGTAAGCGCTGAGCCCACACTTGTGGATACGGACTTCGAGGTAAATTTTTTTAGGCACGCTACTCCAACTTTTATTAATTTTTATGGTTGGATATTGGGGTAGCTGCTAACAATAAAAAGAAACCATACATAGGCCAAAATTCTGCTCAGCAGAGCGCCTGTGTGAAGTTCCGTTCAAAACGCTCTAGCACGAGATTCGACTCCTAATAGCGGCCATACAAACAATATATTACAATTTATGTTGGTAGTTCCTGATAGACTACTCTATTAAGCAACTGTGAATAAAAATAAAAGAAATAAAAAGTGGGTTCTTTAGGAAAATCGACTCCAAACTTGCTAGTTTTTCGAGATATTCGTTTTTCAGGTACATGTAGCGTCATTATTTACTCTACCGCAGAATATTATAATTATACTCGAAGAAGAAGCTTAATTGGAGCTTAACGGTGATATAGAAATCATAAAATATGTTGATTGGTCACACAGCACAGCTTGCTGAACTTCGTCAAATATTGTCGCGGAGAGGCGGTTTGACAAATAAAAAGCAAACATTAAGAATGTTATGACCTAGACGCTTAATTAGCAAAAAAGCACATGTCTAGAGTGTTCCCAAAAAGTTATATTGATGGTAGCGTAAAAAGTAGGGAAAAGGGATGGAGTGAAATATGGCACCTCCGATAAGCCGGGAAAAACGTCAGTTTCCACCTTGGCCGCTTCAACGGTCCGTAACTTGAGAACAAAAATCTCACGAAATTGCCGTTTGCGTCTTTTTTTATTATAGGAACTCGCTGCCCCAAAACATATATTTTTTCGCCAAAATTGAAAATTCGACCCTAAATTCCAGTGCTGAGTTGTGATGCAATCACCTATATATATATATATATATATATATATATATATATATATATATATATATATATATATATATATATATATATATATATATATATATATATATATATATAGGTGATTACATCACAACTCGAGCACGAACTTATCGTCGAATTTTCAATTATATATATATATATATATATATTTATACATTAATTATTTATTGGCAAAGAAATATAAAATGTCCTAACTAACTCCACTTATTCCAGTAGAAAACAACAAAACAAAAAAAAACGTTGGGTGCGTAGGTGATGCCTCGCTCTCTTTGGCGCGTTGCCCACGCACGAACGGCTCTGATCTGTAAACAAAAAAAGACCGGTGGCCCATACCATAGCCTCCTCTATATTCACAAAGCCTGGAAGTTCGAGGACGGAGCCATTGAGTGCCCGATCACGCAGATTTGAGAGCGAAGATCTGGTAACACAGAGCATTTAGTGGGGAAACCTGGGGCCGGGAGCACATGCTTTTGAAACGGTGAGGAACCCGAAACGTGGGTTTTCCAAACCCGACAAGTAGTGTAGAAGCGATACCATCGAAGAATGTGAGGAGCATGAACGGACATTTCATCGCTCCAGGACAAGTGTGTTTCGGCCCCTTGCCGCAGCGGGGCGCACGTTACATGCCTTTTTTCTCATCCGTTGTCTGCCGCTCTACCTTTTCACTTTTGGCAGCCGCTTCTCGTGGCGATCTGCGAGGCTTTGTCGGTAAGAGGAGGCTATGCCCGCAGAAACGATTGAACCATTCAAAAAAGGGCAGTGGACAGACGTGCTGCGACCGAGGGTTTCTCGCCTCATGTGGGCAACGCAGCGCAGGACAGGGCGCTGCAAAGACTTGCCGTCTGCCGTACACTAGGACCCAACGCGAACGTAGCGCAACGTGGTTCTCGCGGGCGGTACGGCGATAGCAGCAGGCGGCAGGAGCAGCGACTCTCACTCGTTCCTACAATGCCTCACGACACGCCGCTTTAATGCGCGCGCTAGTCTCCAGAAAGGTATATAGCAGTGGGAGACAGCCGTGTGTGCGTTTACTTGAATGCGAAGCAAAAGCATGCACCAGAAGTGATTCGCCAGTTTCTAATACACGTCCTGGAAGGTGAGCTGTCGCTGAGTATGAACCAGTCGCTAACCTCATCATAGCGCGACGTCTCTTCACGTAACGCCGTGACTGGCCGGCCCTTGGTCGAGTTCGGTCAACTTTCCGACGCGTCGTAAGGTCCGTCGGACGTTTTGTCGTTCATGCGTCCGGAGCCTGCTACAAGAGGATTGTCCGAAGCTTACTACTAGTTGATCATGATGTTTTAAAATCCTGAGACTGGGAAGGAAAATGAAGAAAAATTGTAAGACAGAAAAAGGGGACAGGGCAAACGTCTCAAACTCCAGCTAACAAATTTTATTCCGTTCACAGCTTTTATAGCCATCTCCCAAGGTCACCGTCACCTCTCACCGATACATTTCTCCCTTTCCACAAAGACCTTCTAAACCGCAAGAGTAAACCATTGTACTCTGTACCGACGTTCTGAACAAAAGACAAAAGAACAAAAACCTTCTAAAAGCTAATCTAGAAACACACACTTCATACAGTGACCTCTTGACAAAAACATTCCGAACAAAACAGACAAACAACAGCACGACAAAAGGTTACTGCCAACGCACACAGATAGGCTTCTCTTTCCATTACAACCAACAAAGACCTTCTAGTTTCAAGACCTTATCAATGTCCTCTGTAAGGACGGTCTGAAAGAAAAAAAAAATTATATTTTTGAGAAACATTTTTGACTGTTTCTAGCTGCATTGATGCTTGACTTACGCAATTTCCCGACGTATTTATTCTGATAGTTTCTTTCACTACTCGTTTCATGTCGTTAGATTCTCTGTCTAGCACCTCTGTTCCTGACCAGTCAACTTCACAATTGTTACATTCCTGAATATGTGTAGCCAATTCCGAGTTTGACACTTTGTTTTTCACGTTCCGTTTGTGCTCAGTTAGTCTATCATTGATGCATCTTGAAGTCTGTCCTACATATTTGAAACCACAAGCCAACGGTATCTCATATACTACACTTTTTTTGCAAGATACTGACTTTTCACGGTGCTGTTTTGACATCCTCTATGTCCGTTTGAAACGGCGTCAGTCTACTCAACTTAAGTCTGTAGTAAAACGGTCTCGACACCAAACTTCTTGGCACACGCCTTCAAGTTGTGTGATATTTCATGATAATATGTTATAACAGCTCTCCGGTTTCTTGCTTCTAGCTCTTTCTTCACATCTTTGATATTTATGGACAGTTGTCTTTTATGAATGCCTCTTGATACCCAGCATCTTCTAGTCTCCTCCACTGTCTCTGTACTGCTTGAACTATGTAATGTGTGCACGACCTATCTAACGCATTTTTGACTAGTGACTTGACCACTCCGGCCTTGACGATCTTTGAACGACAGCTATGTTTGGAAAGCACTGGTTTTGCGTTATCTTCGGTACTCTGCAGCACAACCCATCCCCTAACATGAACGCGTATGTCCAAGAACAGCACTCCTTCTTCAGGTTTTTCCACTGTGAACTGTAGTTCAGGGCCGTTGATCTTACCAACGTTTCCGAGATTCTGATAAACCATCCTGTAAACGTGCAAATAATGATGTCATCAACATACCTTCTGACGAACCCTACATCTGATGCCATTTCATTCATTTTGTCATACACAACTGTCCATAGTGTTGAGGTAAATTTCAGCTAATATGGGCGCTACCGAGGAGCCTATACATACGCCTTCTTTTTGCGCATAGGTTTGACCTTCCAATTCTAGAACAGTCGACTGAAGATACAGACCTAGTATCGTAAGGAAGCCTTCTACCGATATTCCGGACTCAGATTGAAACTTGACTAAATTTAACTCTAGAAACTCCCTCACCGCGTTCATTAGTCTTTTCTTTTCTAGAGAATAATATAAATCCTTAATGTCCATTGATAGTACCGAGCAGTTTCTCCCATGATTAACACTCAAGATGTGAATCAATTCTTCTGAATTCCTAACGTAAGAGATTTCTCAAGAGGCACTAGCCCCAACCCTCGTTGCAGAAACTTGGACACGACCATTTGCCAAGTTCCATTCTCGTTTATAACTACTCGAAGAGGCATTTCCGGCTTGTGGTCTTTGAGAAAAACTTTAAGCTTAAAAACATTTTTGGCTGACCCATTACTGTCCTCACCATTCCTTCCTTATCTATAGTTCTTCTCTGCGTTTACCTGCGCACAAACTCTGGTACTTCGGGAGTCCCTCAAAACAACGTGCCATACCATTCTATCCGCATTGGCAAGCAAAATCTACACTATTATGAATTAGAGGAAGGTAACTTATTCGAAAATGCATACACTGTAGTTGGTCGTCAAGAGTTGTCGTGATTTGACGTTGCCAAATTGAAACCAAAACACGTGATCAATGGGTTCCTACGATGCTGTGCGCGGCACTAAGCCGCTGGGATCCCTTCGAATTTACGAGAGCTTTATTGCAGGGCTGCCAAATTTACCTCAATACTTAGGATGCGTTTGCTTGCGATTATACGCCACCAGATGGGTCTTGATGTTTTAGCTTGATCGTGCCTGATAATTTAAACTTTAAACTTTAAAACTTTAAAACTTTAAAACTTTAAACAAAATTTAAACCCTGCAGGGTTTAAATTTTGAAGAAAATCTTTAAATTTAGTTAG
Source organism: Ixodes ricinus (assembly GCA_037355805.1). Lineage (NCBI taxonomy): Eukaryota > Metazoa > Arthropoda > Arachnida > Ixodida > Ixodidae > Ixodes > Ixodes ricinus. The sequence continues at coordinate 8,192 of JAZHYW010050953.1, forward strand.
CTGACCCCCCTTTTTTTTCGAAGTTTCTGTATTCCACACTTATCGCACGAAATGAATTTGACCCCAAACATCTTTTAACGTAAGATTATCCTCCTTCCGGCCCGTCCTCACACCGACGAGGCACCGTGTTGAAGGATATCAGCGTTTGGAGTTCAATTTAGCGGTTTGAGCTCTTTACACCACGGCAGACGAATTGGCAGCATAGAATTTAAGAACAGACTGTCATTAAAATAAAACTGATCTTCCACGAAACCACAATATACTCATTTCAAAACTCGAAGCACCTCATCGTGGCGTTATGCCACGTTACGCATTGTGGGAATCAGTGGGAAGCAAAATCAATACGCGCTACGCTTTTGGCCCAGAGGTTCCCAAAATGCAACGCGTGCGGTGACGAGTTTATGAAAACAGTCTAGCTTTTTTTTTTTTATTGCTTAAGCAGCGAGGGCGGTTCAAACCGCAGTTGTGCCGATTGCGAAGTACGGACGCGAGGGCATGCATAGACTTGGCAAGTGCTTTTCTTAGACACAAGAAAATGCGCTTTAGGTAGAACCACGCTATTGCTCCCGTGTCCTTCAGAACACTGTACCCACAACTTGTGACAAAATATCGTTGGGTTGTAAAATAATTTTTGCCGTGAACACCATTTCGCAAAACAGAGCTATTGCGTATGCCCAAAACACAAACTGGAACAAAGTACAGGCATGTGGCAGCTTTCAAAATGCGGTTATTGCAGTTTGTTTCCACTTGACATTTCTAACCTCATCATCTCTACAATGTACGAAACTCCCGAGAGAGAATAGCAACGGTGGTATTAAGAGTACCAATAAAAAACAATTCAAAAAACGATTTCATCTTCTTTATCGCGCACGCAGGGTGAAATTTGGAATGGTCAACGTTGTCGTGCTCAATGACTACGCCTCCATCAAGAAATGGCTCAACCACAGTGCATTCCAGTCCCGGATCAGAAACGTCTTCTGCACAACCTCCGGCTTGCTCGGTTCGTTGTTTTCTTATACATTTTTTAATATCTTTGCAAGTATATGCATTAACGCCCTCACATAACCTGGCTAAGTTCGTTTAAAATAACTTTCGTCTGAATCAATTTTTTAGGTATATCGAGTCTCAACGGAGAAGCATGGCGGGAAAACCGACGTCTGTGCGTCGCAATTTTGCGAAACAACGGCTGGAAACAGGCAGTTATGGAAGAGCAGACCAAGGTGAAAATCAGTAGAACTATTAGAAAGGAAATACGCGTTTTGAGACTTTTTTAAGACAGCGCCACAAGTGAGTTTATATTAAATAGTCACTCATGGTTCATATCATATTTTCTTCAAGCCTAATGTCGGGTACCGATAAAAATAAAATACAATAAAACATTGTTGTAAAGAAATTTGCCCCACTGGGCAAAAATAGCACAACTCTTCAGATGCACGTTGTTAGCGATACTATTAAGGCTGCTTCACACACTTGCGACTGCTCACGACGGTGTGCCTTATAGCCTCTTAAACTTTCTTACGGCGATAGAACATCACCTGGCGCCATCAATCGGGTAGCTGTGGAGCACTTGTAATTCCATATATTCATTGTTCGGTCGTACATCATTCTTCCTTTCCTAGTTTGAATATATATTGACAATGTCATAAACGACCGTTTATCATCAATAGTGTGTACATTCGATCTTGGAAATTCTGCGAAATCTTCGCTCTACTGAAATGCAATTCAAACCTGACCTCATAGGTGGCGTCAGTGTGACATTGTGTTGTCTCATCGTGAAGGATCAAAAGAGCTCGGACCTTAGAAATTGTATTGCTTAATTATGGCTGTGCCCCAACTGAATTGTTAAGAAACGTATTGGTGATCATTTACCGATTAATTATTGGGTTAACGGGTTGAAAGTTGGAGTTAAAAGTTTTGCTTATTAGGCCTCCTGCATCATGTAATTTTGGTGCAAAATAAACCTTATTATTATTAATTATTATTATTATTATTTAATTATATTTAAATGGAGGACCTAAATGTAACTTTCCACATTTGGCAAACATACTTGGTGAGAGTTGTATGTACCACAGAGTTATTGTAATGTGCGCTAAAGGTTTAACTGGCGTCAGTGTCTATGCAATTTCCGGGATGCAACTCGAAGCAGACAGCAGCCAGTCTACTTTTGCGGTACTCCTGTACAATCCTATGAAAAGACGCTCGTGCAGCTTGTCTCTTCGCCGGAAATACACATGGATCGCTTTTGTTATTTCGGTCGTACCGAATACTGTATATACCTTTATTACCAGTGGAAATGTATCAATTGCTTTAGTTATAGTATTTTTACAGCGGAGCTGTTAAGAGGCTAGTTTCCCTAGGATCGTGTCTCCCGCAAAGAAATAATGACACTGAACTCTGGACACCTACCGCCATCTATGAGCCACGGCGGCAAGCCACGTATCTGGTTGCCGCCGTCGCTCATAGATGGCGGCTGCTCTCCCCTCTGGCTTGCCGAATTGCGGCCGACTATTACTTTTCATTGTACAGCCCCACTGGTCTTCCCTCTGCACCAGAGTGGAAAGGCTGAACGTTTTTATGCACCAGTAAACGGCTGTAAATTTCTCAGGACCCCGCTTCTTTATGGTTCCACCTGATAATAACAAGCGAAAACGCGGAAGTATATGTGAGGCTGATTTATGTCATGCAGGCACGGAACTTAACAGAAGAACCTGCCTCCGGCTTTTTTCAGACAAAGTAAGACCACCTGAGTTTAAACCTTTGAATGCATTTTATTCATAACACGGAGAAGTACAACTGTTTTCGAATGGCTTTCGTAGAGTATTTCTCGTCTTCAGCTCTGACAACCGGTGCGCGACCTTGAAAATCCGCACCCAGCAAGTTTGAGGAGACATCACCGGGAAGCGCCTTTTTTGGCGGAAAACCATAAGGATCGCAGGTTGCCCTCTCGCACAAAGACAGGCGCTAAAGTCATCTTTCTTTGTGAAAAAAAAGGCAGCATAATAAAAAAAAAAAAAAAAAAACACTGAACATTTGTTCCGCCGGGGGATTAGAATATGAACTTGGAGGGCGTCTCTTCGTTGTTCATGCCACTAACCGCGATAGCCTTTATCGGACAGGGCAATGGGTGTGGCGTTGAAGTTTCCGTAAAGCAGTGGATGTTTTAGTGCAAAAACAAGAGGCAAATTTTTGTTTTTGTTGTTTTGGGGTGAAATCATTATTCATGATTGATTCATGAGTGGGCGCCTAAAACAAAAAACGTAAACGTTTTTTTTTCTAAGTTTGAGGAAATAAAGGAACGTAACCTAACAGCATTGCCCGCTTCTCGAAAAAAATAAAGCAAGCACGTTACCCGTTACTGTTTTAAAAAAAAGTAACAAGTACGTTACCACGTAGCCAAAAAATATAACGCGTTACCGATAGAGGCGTTACTCGCAACACGTTACCGCCTACACTGATCTAAATACCCAGTTGTATAAGGGGGCGGTGGGGGAGGGGCGTCATCCAGTGTACCAACAGTATTATTGGGAAGAAAACTAGTAAGCCGAAAGTGAAGCACCTCTCGAAGACAATTAAGTTTATTCGTTATGTTTGTATATTTGTGAACTTATCTGGTCAGATTACATCTTGAGTTTTAAGTTCGACAACGACAAAGGGAGATACCTGTCTGAACCCTAATAGTTTAACGAATGACAGTTGATGAGGCGACGAATGGCTGAAGGGAACTAAACGTTTAATGGGGCGAACTTGTGCCCAAAACAAAGTAGAAAATGGCTACCGTCGATGGTGGCGTAACAGCAGGATCGAGCGCCGAAGCGAGACTTACTCGTACGGAAAAATTGTGATGCTTGTGTGTTTATGCTAGCCTTGATTGCTGGTACGCCTCAACGGGTGACCTGTCTCTTAGCCGTAGATGAGAAATTTAGCCCGTGCAGTGCAACTGATAACCTGGCGGTTTTAGCGTGCCTCACGCAGTAGTGATTACACGAACGCGTGCCGGTACTTAACTCACCCAGATCGAAACTGGCAGTGGGTGGAGACCGGGATACGGCCCATTGGTCACATGTCGATTCGTCATAGGGCAACTGGTAACAGGCCCGTTCGTCACAGCGGAACATTCGTCATGGGATGATTCGTCACGCTGGCAGTTCGTCACACAATGACTCCAAGATTGCTAAACGTTTTTTTTCTATCTCGTTTTCTTAGGAAAGTCACGAAGGGGTCACTTAATGAAATCCGTACAAGGTCAGTGAGGTTGACTACTGTACGAACAAGAAACAAAAGCATGTCCCAGTAACCCCAAGATAAGGCAACATGTCGCCTTTATCCTGCACGTTGTCTTATCGCGGTCACCTTTCTAACGAAAGAACTTCGAGAACATAAAGTTCACAATAAAAGAAAGCCCACCGAACGTCAATTTTTTTTGTGTGTTTTGTTTTGGAGCTCATTATGCCGGTTGCCCTCGGATTATAAATATACCCTCTCGTTCTAAATGTAGGTAGTTACTACTAGAGAGGTGGCGATATGCTTCTTCACGAAGGACATTCCTGTTTACGAAACTACGTTGTATTGGGCCTGCCGGCGAAGAGGAGTTTGTAAAACTAAAATAGTCAACGATCACGCCAAGACTCGTGTAATCTCTTATTCCAGAGACCATACGCATGCATTTGAGAACACCAAGATAAACGTGCTTCGGGTTCGTCATCAGATAAAGGAAAAGGCTGGTATGTACCAAAATCTGTTCCTGCTCTTATATTCCCCAAACAAAGTCACTAATGTCCTTTATTCCAGTGGAAGGCCGTCTAGCACCACACCAAATACTTTTGGCTGCTGTTGCCTGTGTCAGTGACGACACTTTGCTTTGCAGATTCCCACACCGTCAACACTTCGGCGCACAATCCGCAAGCAAAGGCAGTGTGCGAATTTCGAGTGCAGCGTATCATCTTGCACAGCCGACATACGAATGCCCACAGAGTTCAAAGTAAAGTGTATTGCAGCGCAAAATCACAGTGCGCGACATATTATGATAATAATGAACTGTTTTACCTGCGTGCAGACCACAGCCAAAGGAGATTCCTTTCTCCTCCACGATAGCGGAGAGGGCGACAGCGAAAGAATCCTGGTCTTTGCTACCAAGCGCAACTTGAGCTGTCTGGCTCATGCGATCTACGTGGTTCGCGGACGGGACCTTTAAAGTGACCCCGGCACAGTTTTACCAACTGTACACGGGGCATGCCACAGTCAACGGCGTGGTAGTGCCAATAGTTTACGGCTTGCTGCCGAACAAATCTGAAGCTACCTACAAAAGGTAAGCATTCAAGAGCTCTGATAAACTTATAGAACGAAACGCTCGGTGGTCCCTATTATTGGATATGTGTTCAAACACTTCAAAATATGTTCGCTCGTTTTAAGGTTTTTCGACGTCGTTCTGAGTCACATAGGGGGCCAACTGACTTGAGGTGGCTTACAGCGGACTTCAAGATAGCGGCCATCAACGATATAGGGGTGCTTTTTTCACTTATCCCAGTCGGTGTATAAGAAGGTGTGCTCCAGTGGTCACCAGAGTCGCTACAATTCAGATGACGAGTTTGCTGTTCTGGTATGCGGCATTCTATTTATATGTCTTAATGTTGTCTTCAGGTAAGCCTAATTGCTTACTTTATTTCTTGTTGATTTTCAAATGGGAATGCTTCCAGCATTGGCCTTCTTGCCAATCGCCGACATTCCCGAGGCCTCAACGACCTTCTCGAGGTTTTCTTCAGCGATGCCTCACTCGTGGCAAACTACTTCGAGGACGTGTATATCGGGAGACCCCGTCGAAACGGCTTGTCGTCGGCCACCTCCTCCTCTGGTTTGGTCAGTCAGAGAATCAACACTAGCAGAAAGGCCAAGGACGAACAACAGCATCGAGGCGTGGCTCCGGGGACTGCAGATAAGAACTGACCTAATCCTCTGAGAACTTGGACGTTTTCTGTAGTACATTTTTGCATTTGTGGCTCAAAATTTCAGTACGGTGCCCACTCAAAAAGCTTTCTCCACGAGTGTGTGTGTTTTTTTTATCCTTGACAGAGATGAGATGAAGCAGGCTCAAGCAGAGGGCGGCACGACATCTTCGAGGGTGTCCAAGGAGCACGCCGACAGCAACCGGCCTCTTCAAATCATTGTGAGCCGCTACAATGGTCGCAATCGTCTTGAAACCCTGAGGGTGGCAGCTCGGAATATCACCCCTTTTAATTTGTTTTGTTTCGCTCAATAAACCTGTTGTTTTCTAGGAGTACAACGATGACTTGTTTGGATGTTCCCTCTCTTCAGTAAAATGAAATATACTGTACTAATCTTTATTGCATGCACAGCCAGGTGAATATATGTTGGGCAAATTCAAATATCCGGTTCGTACAGTAGATAAACGTTCCTAGGGACAAATTCACCTATGACGAATGTTCGCTGTGACGAACGGGCCTATTGCAGTTGGCCTATAACGAATGCGCACATGACAAACGGGCCTACACCCTGGCAAACGATGGGACGCGAGACCGCAGAAGTGATTCCTGTCGCGCACGCAGAGACTTCTTTTAGGAGTGGGTGTAGGCCCGTTTGTCATGTGCGCATTCGTCATAGGCCCACTGGTAATAGGCCCGTTCGTCACAGCGGAACATTTGTCATAGGAGAATTTGTCACTAGGAAAGTTTGTCACTGTGCGAATCGATTATTCGAATTTGCACAACGTATATTCATTATGCTTTGCATGCAATGAAGATTAGTACGTTATATCTCATTTTTATTGAAGAGAGGGAACATACAAACAAGTCATCGTTGTACTTAGAAAACAACAGGTTTATTGAGCGAAAAAAAAATAATTAAAGAGCGATATTTCGAGCTGCCGCCCTCAAGGTTTCAAGACAATTGCGACCATCGTAGCGGCTCACAATGATCTGAAGACGCCGGTTGCAGTCGGCGTGCTTATTGGACACCCTCGGAGATATCGTGCCGCCCTCTGCTTGAGCCAGTGTCATCTCTGTCAAGGACTGCTCTCTCTTGATGCAGCCCAGGAACGCCCATATATTGGGAGACCTAAAGCCCACGTTGCTCTGGCATAAAATGAAAAAAGAACACACGCACACACTCGTAGAGAAAGCTTTTTGATTGGGCAGCGTACTGCAATTTTGAGCCACAAATGTGCTGCAGAAAACTTCCAATTTCTCAGAGGATTAGGTCAGTTCTTACCTCCAGTCCCCGGTGCCACGCTTCGATGCTGTTGTTCGTCCTTGGCATTTCTGATAGTGTTGGTCCTCTGACTGACCAAACCAGAGGAGGGAAGGTGGCCGACAACAAGCCGTTTTGACGGGGCCTCCCGATATACACGTCCTCGAAGTAGTCCGCCACGAGTGAGGCATCGGTAGGGAAAACCTCAAGAGGGTCCTTGAAGGCCTCGGGAATGTCGGTGATTGGCAAAAAGGCCAATGCTGGAAGCATTCTCATCTGTAAATCCACAAGAAATAAAGTAACCCATTGGCTTAACTGAAGACAACAATAAGTCAAATAAATAGAATGCCGCATACCAGAACAGCAAACTCTTCATCTCAATTGTAGCGACTCTGGTGACCACTGGAGCACACCTTCCTGTACACCGACTGGGATAAGTGAAAGAAAAGCACCCCAGTATCCTAGCGCAGGGAATCATGGCTTGTATCGCGTTGATTCCCGCCATCTGGAAGTCCGTGTAAGCCACCTCAAGGCAGTTGGCCCCCTTGTGACTCAGCACGACATATCCAATAATAGGGCCATGGAGCGCTTCGTTTATGCGTTTATCAGAGCTCTTGAATGCTTACCTTCTGTAGCTATAGCTTCAGATTTGGTGGGCAGCAAGCCGTGAACCATTGGCACTACCACGCATTGACTGTGGCATGCACCGCGCACAGTTGATAAAACTGTGCCGGGGTGACTTTAAAGGTCCCGTCCGCGAACCACGTAATACCCTGAGCCAGACAGCTCAAGTTGCGCTCGGTAGCAAAGATCAGGGTTCTTTCGCTTTCGCCCTCTCCGCTGTCGTGGAGGGGAAAGGAATTTCCTTCGGCTGTGGCCTGCATGCAGGTAAAACAGTCATAATTATCATATTATGTCGCGCACTTTGACTTTGCGCTGCAATACACTTTACCTTAAACTCTGTGGGCATTTGTATGTCGGCTCCGCAAGATGGTACGCTGTACTCGAAATTCGCCCGCTGCCTTTGCTTGCGGATTGTGCGCCGAACTGTTGACTGTGCGGGAATCTACGATGCAGTGTCGTCACTGACACAGGCAGCCGCATCCAGGAGTATTTGGTGGGGGTGCTAGACGGCCTTCCACTGGAATAAAGAAGGACGTTAGTGAACTTGCTTTGTGAATATAAGAGCAGGAACAGATTTTGGTACATACCAGCCTTTTGCTTCATCTCATGACGAACCCGAAGCACGTTTTTATCTCGGTGGGGTCTCCGGCATGCGTATGATCACTGGAATAAGAGATTACGCGAGTCTTGGTGTGATCGGTGACTATTTTAGTTCTACAAACTCCTCTTCGCCGGCAGGCCCAATACAACGTAGTTTCGTTAACCTTAATGCAAATGTAGGAATGTCCTTCGTGAAGAAGCATATCGCCACCTTTCTTAATAGAAACTATCTTCATTTAGAAATCGAGAGTGAAATGGAAAGCAAAAGAAATCAGTCTGTTATAATCCGGGAGCAACCGGCATAATAAACCCTAAAGTGGGGCACAAAAAAAAAAAAAAGAATCAGGTTCAGTGGTTTTTTTTATTGTGAACTTTATTTTCTCGAAGTTCTTTTGTTAGTAAGGTGACCCAGATATGACAACATGCAGACTAAAGGGTGCATGTTGCCTTTGCTTGGTGTCATTGGGACATGCTTTTGTTCCCGTTCGTACAGTAGTCCACCTCACTTATCTTGTACGGATTTGGTTGGGTGACCTCCTTTCGTAACTTTCCTAAGAAAACAAAATCGAAGAACAAAAACGTGTAACGATCTTGGGGTCATTGTGTGACGAATTGCCAGCGTGACGAATCATCCTATGACGAATGTTCCGCTGTGACGAACGGGCCTGTTACCAGTTGCCCTAGGACGAATCGACATGTGACGAATGGGCCGTATCCCCTTTAAGTATTCTCTAGGAGCCTAGAATATCCTACCTCGATACTTCTCGAACTATACGTTCTCAACATGAATAGGCTAGACGGTTCTTCAAACTTATCGAATCTTCTTTTCATAAAGAAATGTAAAACGACAGGTTGTGCCGGAGCAATACGCAACTGGAACGAAGTGGC